>CM060951.1:3081369-3088869 GCA_030765055.1 Mantis religiosa
TGAAAGATGAATATCTGGTAACTATAAGCTCTATGTACCCTGTACTTATTTGAACATCATTTCATTCATCGTCCGATATGACTTAACGTTGGAGGCTTTCTCTTATCCTGAAAGATGAATGTCTGGTAACTATAAGCTCTATGTACCCTGTACTTATTTGAACATCATTTCATTCACTGTCCGATATGACTTAACGTTGGAGGTTTTCTCTTATCCTTAAAGATGAATGTCTGGTAACTCTAAGCTCTATGTACCCTGTACTCATTTGAACATCATTTCATTCACTGTCCGATATGACTTAACGTTGGAGGTTTTCTCTTATCCTGAAAGATGAATGTCTGGTAACTCTAAGCTCTATGTACCCTGTACTAATTTGAACATCATTTCATTCATCCTCCGATATGACTTAACGTTGGAGGCTTTCTCTTATCCTTAAAGATGAATGTCTGGTAACGCTTAGGTCTATGTACCCTGTACTCATTTGAACATCATTTCATTCACTGTCCGATATGACTTAACGTTGGAGGCTTTCTCTTATCCTGAAAGATGAATGTCTGGTAACTATAAGCTCTATGTACCCTGTACTTATTTGAACATCATTTCATTCACTGTCCGATATGACTTAACGTTGGAGGTTTTCTCTTATCCTGAAAGATGAATGTCTGGTAACGCTTAGGTCTATGTACCCTGTACTCATTTGAACATCATTTCATTCACTGTCCGATATGACTTAACGTTGGAGGCTTTCTCTTATCCTGAAAGATGAATGTCTGATAACTCTAAGTTCTATGTATCCTGTACTTATTTGAACATCATTTCATTCACTGTCCGATATGACTTAACGTTGGAGGTTTTCTCTTATCCTTAAAGATGAATGTCTGGTAACTCTAAGTTCTATGTACCCTGTACTCATTTGAACATCATTTCATTCACTGTCCGATATGACTTAACGTTGGAGGTTTTCTCTTATCCTTAAAGATGAATGTCTGGTAACTCTAAGCTCTATGTACCCTGTACTCATTTGAACATCATTTCATTCACTGTCCGATATGACTTAACGTTGGAGGTTTTCTCTTATCCTGAAAGATGAATGTCTGGTAACTCTAAGCTCTATGTACCCTGTACTCGTTTGAACATCATTTCATTCATCGTCCGACATGACTTAACGTTGGAGGTTTTCTCTTATCCTGAAAGATGAATGTCTGATAACTCTAAGCTCTATGTACCCTGTACTCATTTCAACATCATTTCATTCACTGTCCGATATGACTTAACGTTGGAGGTTTTCTCTTATCCTGAAAGATGAATGTCTGGTAAGTCTAAGCTCTATGTACCCTGTACTTATTTGAACATCATTTCATTCATCGTCCGATATGACTAAATGTTGGGGGTTTTCTCTTATCCCGAAAGATGAATGTCTGGTAAGTCTAAGCTCTATGTATCCTGTACTCATTTGAACATCATTTCATTCATCGTCCGATATGACTTAACGTTGGAGGTTTTCTCTTATCCTTAAAGATGAATGTCTGGTAACTCTAAGTTCTATGTACCCTGTACTCATTTGAACATCATTTCATTCACTGTCCGATATGACTTAACGTTGGAGGTTTTCTCTTATCCTTAAAGATGAATGTCTGGTAACTCTAAGCTCTATGTACCCTGTACTCATTTGAACATCATTTCATTCATCGTCCGATATGACTTAACGTTGGAGGTTTTCTCTTATCCTGAAAGATGAATGTCTGATAACTCTAAGCTCTATGTACCCTGTACTCATTTCAACATCATTTCATTCATCGTCCGATATGACTTAACGTTGGAGGTTTTCTCTTATCCTGAAAGATGAATGTCTGATAACCCTAAGCTCTATGTACCCTGTACTTATTTGAACATCATTTCATTCATCGTCCGATATGACTTAACGTTGGAGGTTTTCTCTTATCCTGAAAGATGTATGTCTGGTAACTTTAAGCTCTATGTATCCTGTACTTATTTGAACATCATTTCATTCATCGTCCGATATGACTTAACGTTGGAGGCATTCTGTTATCCTGAAAGATGAATGTCTGGTAACTCTAAGCTCTATGTACCCTGTACTTATTTGAACATCATTTCATTCATCGTCCGATATGACTTAACGTTGGAGGCATTCTGTTATCCTGAAAGATGAATGTCTGGTAACTCTAAGCTCTATGTACCCTGTACTCATTTGAACATCATTTCATTCATCGTCCGATATGACTTATCGTTGTAGGTTTTCTCTTATCCTGAAAGATGAATGTCTGATAACCCTAAGCTCTATGTACCCTGTACATATTTGAACATCATTTCATTCATCGTCCGATATGACTTAACGTTAGAGGTTTTCTCTTATCCTGAAAGATGTATGTCTGGTAACTTTAAGCTCTATGTATCCTGTACTTATTTGAACATCATTTCATTCATCGTCCGATATGACTTAACGTTGGAGGCATTCTGTTATCCTGAAAGATGAATGTCTGGTAACTCTAAGCTCTATGTACCCTGTACTCATTTGAATATCATTTCATTTCATCGTCCGATATGACCTAACGTTGACTGTTTTGTGTTATCCTGAAAGATGAATGTCTGGTAACTCTAAGCTCTAAGTACCCTGTACTTATTAGAACGTCATTTCATTCATCGTCCGATATGACTTAACGTTGGAGCTTTTCTCTTATCCTGAAAGATGAATATCTGGTAACTCTAAGCACTGTGTACCCTGTACTTATTTGAACATTTCATTCATCGTCCTATATGACTTAACGTTGGAGATTTTCTCTTATCCTAAAAGATGAATGTCTGGTAACTCTAAGCTCTATGTACCCTGTACTTATTTGAACATATTTTCGTGCTATATGACTTAACGTTGGAGAGCTTAAGTTTAAAATTTGGAGGAGGTAATTAAGTAACAGTTTGGAAGAGAATCGTTGGTGGTTGCAGTGGACATATAAATATTTATTTGCAATGAAACCTTAATATAAAATTTCGCGTGGACTGCAATACGTTTTATAACCACTGTGTACTGGTGCAGAAGTCAAAGTGATTCTTATTTTAGAAGACTCTACTAAAACTTATATTCGTGTGTATGCTGATGTGCAGGACCTTTATATTGTGCTCTGATACAGACTAGTTAGACGTGCAATTGATTACAATGTCTGTGTATCAAATACTTTTTTCTTTCTATTAATTTTATTTCAAGTATAACCTGTAGTTAGCATGAACTTTTTTATTGTAGCGTTGTAAAAATAGAGTGAAGCTGTATCACAAATGAAGGTTTTATTGCATAGAGTTGACATTGTGAAACTATTTAAAAAATTTAATTAATTTATAAATATTGAATTAAGAAAATGGGATCGCAAAATTACCACATAACGGGCAACTGTTTAATACATTTGACTATCATTCAAAAGCCGAAAGATTAAGAAGTGTTTGAAAGAATTATTGTACAAGGGTAGGTAAACTCAGTAGTAAAATCAAACAAGTTCTCACATGACGTCAGAGCAAGTTTGTGGGGTCAGTCAGAATACGCTCGATATAATAGATAACATAACATCTGAACACCCATTGCTGTTTAAGCATCGCAGGGACAATGCTGCCATCTGGCGCCAGTTCGCTTAGCTGTCAGAAAGATGATTTCTCCTGGAGCGTAAAACATTGTGAAGGTGTGTTCGCTCGTGCAGTTCTAATGTGCCCTCGTCCGGGTAATGGAATTTGGCACGCTAGAGCGCGCTGGTAGCATCCTCCGTCGTATTCTTATATACCTCACTTCACACTTGCTGCTTCATTAACACGTGTGGAGCGAAGGTTAACTTCAGGAAACGCATTTAAAACGAACATCTTCCAAGATCCTTTGTTACTTCCAAGCTGTTATACGTCTGAGGAAATGAAAAGGTAATGAGAAAATCAGTAAAGCGAAGTGGTTTCTAATTTGTTTTTGAAATGGAGGTAGACGCGAATAGCTAGAGGAGGCAATACGTTGCAAACAACAACTGCCATTACGCAACCATAGTCACTGTACACTGTCTCTCTACTCTCGAAGATTCATTTTGTCTGGTAGGTTTCCTCTCTAAAAGGTTACATTTCAATTCACAGCTACATATATTTCAGTGAGTGTAGTTGTGAGCTATGGCTGAGCAGTTTTTTTTTTTTTTTTTTTTTTTTTTTTTGTACGATACAAATGTAACACTTACGCTTGATTTCAGCAACAGATGTTAAGGTTTAACACGAGTTTAGCAATAGTTGTAACACAAATTGCAGTTCACCAAATGTTAGCTTAACACTCGAGTTAAATCTCTTGCTAAACTAACAAACTATATTTCTGTTGTTAATTCCTTAACAATTGTAAATAGTCAAAATGGCGGGTGTCATCGCAACTTTTGATATCGATTTGCTATATTTAAAGCATCTAAATGACTTTCGTAATAGAGTACCGTGAATGAGGAGAAATTATTTTGAGAAGCTATCAGACGGAGGTATAGACTGTCGAAACAAGTTGCTATGAAGGTTACTGCAGAAGTGCAAGAGAGGTTAGAATATGCATCGAAAGGAATATGCCGATGTCGTCTTTGCTTCAAGTATCAATAACTTTGCGATTTTATAATTCACTGAATTATGTGGATAATACCCTGTCTACATCCCGTCTTGAAGCGTTCAAGTCACTCGTCACTTGTCCTTCTTCGCTCCTCGTTTTAAATTTACGTAATACTGAGTTAGAACATGCATCGAAAGGAATATGCCGATGTCGTCCTTGCTTCAAGTATTAATAACTTTGCGATTTTATAATTCACTGAGTTATGTGGATAATACACTGTCCACCTCCAGTCTTGAAACGTTCGTCACTTGTCACTTGTCCTTCTTCGCTCCTCGTTTTAAATTTACGTAATACTGAGTCAGAACATGCATCGAAAGGAATATGCTGATCTCGCCTTTGCCTCAAGTATTAATAACTTTGTGATTTTATAATTCACTGAATTATGTGGATAATACACTGTCCATCTCTCGTCTTGAAACGTTCAAGTCACTCGTCACTTGTCCTTCTTCGCTCCTCGTTTTAAATTTACGTAATACTGAGTTAGAACATGCATCGAAAGGAATATGCCGATGTCGTCCTTGCTTCAAGTATTAATAACTTTGCGATTTTATAATTCACTGAGTTATGTGGATAATACACTGTCCACCTCCAGTCTTGAAACGTTCGTCACTTGTCACTTGTCCTTCTTCGCTCCTCGTTTTAAATTTACGTAATACTGAGTCAGAACATGCATCGAAAGGAATATGCTGATCTCGCCTTTGCCTCAAGTATTAATAACTTTGTGATTTTATAATTCACTGAATTATGTGGATAATACACTGTCCATCTCTCGTCTTGAAACGTTCAAGTCACTCGTCACTTGTCCTTCTTCGCTCCTCGTTTTAAATTTACGTAATACTGAGTCAGAACATGCATCGAAAGGAATATGCTGATCTCGCCTTTGCTTCAAGTATTAATAACTTTGTGATTTTATAATTCACTGAATTATGTGGATAATACACTGTCCATCTCCCGTCTTGAAACGTTCAAGTCACTCGTCACTTGTCCTTCTTCGCTCCTCGTTTTAAATTTACGTAATACTGAGTTAGAACATGCATCGAAAGGAATATGCCGATGTCGTCCTTGCTTCAAGTATTAATAACTTTGCGATTTTATAATTCACTGAGTTATGTGGGTAATACACTGTCCACCTCCAGTCTTGAAACTTTCGTCACTTGTCACTTGTCCTTCTTCGCTCCTCGTTTTAAATTTACGTAATACTGAGTCAGAACATGCATCGAAAGGAATATGCTGATCTCGCCTTTGCTTCAAGTATTAATAACTTTGTGATTTTATATTTCACTGAATTATGTGGATAATACACTGTCCACCTCCCGTCTTGAAACTTTCGAGTCAGTTGTTCTTTGCACATCCTTATAAATTTACATAATACTGACGAAATAGTTTCGTGCTTGTAGTAGTGACAGATGCATTTGAATTAAATTCGTTTCCAATCCTTTACCACGAGACATGTTTCTCTTTCATATTCACCGCATCCGTCCTCTTATCTTCCACGATAACCTTATACTTCGACACCATTTCAATTAACAATTGTTTCTCGTTGGATACGAAACTCGTTCTACGGCTTCTCTTACGATTTTGTTCAGTGGTCATTTTTAGCTGCATGCAGACGAAAATGAAAACAAAAGTGCATGGTAGTACGTTCAGAAAATAATAGGACTTATCCATAGCCTTCTATAGCTGTAATATGTATTTACAAGTCTTGTGGCGTTAGCATGTGTTTGTTAACATTTTCATAAACCAGGTTGGTGAAATGCAAGAAATTTAACAGCTTTGTTACCGCTGTGACAATTGTTACGTTACATTTGTTAACTCGATTTTAACATCTGTTGGTCAAATAGGTGGTATACATTGTGTGGTTATTGATTTTCCCATTTTTATAGACGTTAAACAGTCCTCAGGAAATGTGTTGTGCTATAAATAGTGGAAAAATAATAGTATTCACTTTTCTTTAATGAAGCAATAAGATATATGCTGATACGTAAAACTGAAGCTGCTGACAGGAAGCAACAGAAATATTACAACAAAAAATTAGAAGTTGTTAAAAACCTCACTTATCTTGTTAAAAAAATTGGCAAATTCTTCATTGAACTCAGGAGATTAGTTCTTCAAATATTTACTTGCATCATCACTTTTTTGTGTTGCTAGTTCTCGTTACAGCCGCCAGATGTTGGATTATTCTTGTATTGATTACCAACCTTTGAAAGCAAAAGACAATAAATAAACTTTGAAATTAATGGTAAGTCAAAATAATATTGATAATTACATGAAAAATAAGAGTTTATCAGCGATGAGCACGCTTGGTCGAGATACTGGATATCAGTTCAGCTCTTCTTGGAAACCGTCATTAAAAATGGAAATCCGTTGGTTTAAGAAGCACAGCTTGATCATCATTTTAAGTAGTTAGGTTTCATTGACCAAATTTATATTCTATACTCACGCCATCTCCTGGCGTGGCATTTCAACAGTCATTTGTTTAGTGATGCGAGTATTAATTGTGCTTTGTGTTTGTTTATATTTATATTACATCCAGTGATATATTTATTGTTAAACGTCCTGATGATTGGAGAGATATACGCTTCAGAAACGTCGATTTCTAATCGTCTTTTCACCCAACTTGCTTCCCGAGAAGATCCCCAACAGTTTATCATTTTACATAAATTTACTGTTTTTAATGGTTAATAAATATACACCTAAACAAAGAGAAGTTTAATAGGGTATATAAACAAATTAGTAATCGTGATTTATTTATGGTTTTAATAAATATTTTATACATAAAGTAATCGAAAAATTTAAGTATAAAAAATAATTAAGTTGTGTTTCTGCTCTTCACCATTCTTGGGCTAATAAATATAACATAAAAGGTTTACTAAAATTTACTAACAAAA
>CM060951.1:3093869-3338869 GCA_030765055.1 Mantis religiosa
TTATTAACAAATTCCTCCTGGGAAATTCAGAATAGTAACAAAGAATATTTCCGAAATGCTTTATTAAACAAAAGGTATTTTGTTTATTGGGTGTTAGAGCGTAGTGAAATATTTGGCTGCTTCTTTGTTTAGGAAAAACAAAAGAAAGGTGCTTTTCACAATGCCGACTTTCATAACACTTTTACATGAACTAAGGCTTTCAGACAATTTTTATCATTTCTCTCTGGAATTTCAAGTTTCAGTTCACTGATTTCCGAACTAATAGGTGATCTGTATAAACTGCAATGTTGATATCTACTTCTTAGTGCTCTGGGCGCCGGGGTAGCGCGGTGGTTTCGTTCGCGGCTCCCGTTCTAAGGGTCCCGAGTTCGATTCCCGGCTCTGGGGTTGGCGATTTTAAGTCGGCCCTATCCACGCCTTCACCTCTGTCTAGCACACGTGAAGTATCCCCTATGCCCAACGTGGTTCGGAGTCCACGGTAAAAACTGTAGGTCCTCTCACCTCACCGCCATCTTCACTATCACCCTATCATCGGAGGTAATGGACACCGCCCTCTGGGTGCCTCCACCTGAGAAATGGGTCCGGTCATCACTTGGTGGGGTGAGGTTACCCCGAAGGCCAAGGTTTCCATGTGGGGAGTGTTAGTAACTAACTAACTTCTTAGTGCTCTTTAGACTCAAACACAGTGATATGACGTTCTGCATCTTGAAATAAACTTTGTTCTATTAAATTTTGTTCAAACAATATTTCAAGATTTTGAGCGTTTTCTGTTCCGGTTATTTCCTTTTTTTCTACAAGCATGTTCGACATTATTTCACAAACTTAGATGCAGAAATTAATGCAATTTGTAATTGTCTTAAACTGCATTCGCCTAGACAAATCAAGGTTTCCTAATACTTTTGTGATAGTTCAAAGCCGCTACTCAGGCTGCGAGGAGGTGTCGTAATCCGTGTAACACTTTAAAAATGAGATACAGAGTATGTGTTGATATGTGCTCGTTAGTTCTTCTCTATGTAGCTACCATTCAAATTTATACATTTTGCCACCCTTTCTTGTCCTTCCGAATACCTTGTTTGTAAAAGTCTGCAGAATTTGCTTTAAACCACTCTTCCACTTCATTGATGACGCCATTTGTGTTGTTAAATCGGGGATCACGCAACGGATTCTTCATTTCCGGGAACAAGAAATGTCACTTGGTGCGAGATCGGGCGAATAAGGCAGATGCTGTAAAGTCTCAAAGCCACATTCACTTGTTTTGTGAACTGTAACTTGAGATGAATGGGCTGGTACATTGTCAGACAGAAGACGAACTACTTTGGAGAGCATGCCACGTCGTTTGTTAATCAGAGCTACTCGTAACTTGTCCAGAAGATTGCAGTAGTATCTGTCAGTGATGGTTTGACCCTTGGCAAGATAATCTGTAAGGATGACTCCACGACAGTCCCAGAGAACTGAAAGCATGACCTTCCCAACTGACGTTTGTACCTTTGGCTTTTCGGGAGACGGTAATCGGCATGTTTCCATTTCATACTCATGGCTTTTGTCTCTGCATCATCTGATAGATTCAGGATCCATCTATGGTTACCAGACGATCAAAAATCATCTTTCTTTATCCTGTTCCAGCAGCATCAACATCTGTCTTGAACGTTCACGCAATGTTTGCTTTTGAAAAGTGGTTAGCAAGCGTGGAACACACCGTACAGACAACTTAGACATGTACAGTTCGTTCACACACTACCATAACTAAGATGTGTCTCATTCATGATCATTTGGATGGTTGCTCGCCTGTCTTCCAGTATTAAACATTTCACTTTCTTCACTGTGACAGCTGACGGTCTACCAGCTCTTGGCTCATCTGTCAGAGACATGTGACCAGTTTGAAAATTCCTTTTACACCTCACAATAGTGTCATACGATGTGCAATAATTTCCATAAACAGTCGTCATCTCATCATGGAATTCCCGGGCAGCTTTGCTCTTCAAATGCAGGAACTTGAGCACACTACGAGACTTACGTTTCTCCACGTTACACCTCAGTCACTTCTGGCACTCACTATAACTAAACAAATCGACTCAGATGACTAGAACTACCAACAACCGAGGGATCAGTGATAACAATGACAAATTTTGATCATTCTAGGAGAAAAAGTACCAAGAGATAATTAAAACTTGTCACCCCCTCGTATTACTACAACTTTCTTATCTCAAATGGAAAACAAATGAAATTATCGCATGGTTAAACATCTCTAAACTTTGAATGAACATTGTTTTCCAAAGGACTCCATCCCACTCTGGAATTTCTGGGAGTTAGGAAGCACATATGTTGGCCAAAAAGGGGTATAAAGTAACTCAAATTACAAACTTATGCATCCGCTGAAAACAGTCATCATCATCATCATCATCATCATCATCATCATCATCATCATCATCATCATCATCATCATCATCATCATCATCATCATCATCATCATCATCATCATCATCATCATCATCATCATCATCATCATCATCATCATCATCATCATCATCATCATCAATATCATCATCATCTTCTTCAAGTATTGGGCCCTGTGACCCGTTCCGTTCTCTTCAAGAGGGTACTGATCCTTCTAGCGTAGAGCTGGGCGTCCCACATCTCTCTTTCCATTCGGCATATAATGTATAACTCTTCTTGGAAGTCGCTCCGCGTCCATTTTTAAAAATGATTTTTCAATTCATTTTTTATCTTTATTGTTTTACTGTTTAAATTAAAAATCGCAAGCTCTTGTCATTTTTTCGTTTCATACGTGGTCTATTCTTTTATAACCTGTCACGCTTCTCAAAAACCTCATGTCTGCCGATTCTAGTTGTTTGCGTTGTTTCTTTGTCAGTGTCCAGATTTCGTAATCGTTTGTTAACGCTGGGACTGCCATTATCTTATAAAATTTCATCTGTGTTTCTTTTCCTGTTCAGTGTTCTTAATATAGTCCCACACATTTGATTGGATCTGTTTAATTTCACCTCCATATTGTCACGGCAACAGACATAAAAGTTTCGGCACAAATAATAAAACAGTCGGCGGATAAAGTTGCATGTTCAGGGGCCGAAGGATAGAGTGGACTAATTCCATCAAATACCTGGGCGTTCAACTTGATAGAGGCCTAACTTTCCGCGGACACATCAGGGAACTATCGGCACGGGTGCAGGGGGCTATTGCCTCTCTGTACCCAATGCTGGGTTCGGACTAGATGCCAGTCCGCTTAAAGCTACACCTCTTTCGAGCGCTGCAAATCCCACTCATGTTGTACGCCTGTGAAATCTGGGGCACGGCTGCCGATAGCTGGATAGCATACCTTCAGCGTGCACAGAATAGAGGACTCCGATCCATCTATTCTGTGGGCCGTTCTTTTCCCGTGAGGTTACTTCACGAAGCTTCCCTTCTCCCATACGTGGAGGACGAAATTAGACGCCGGGCAACAAAATTTTACGATAAAATTCCTGCTCATAGAAGCGCCCTGGTTCGGTCTCTAGGAGACTACGACGCTGCGAGACGCCGATTCAGGAGTTACCGGGTACCCCGTATGGCTTGCGGGCATCCGAGGTAACAAAGGAGTTAATCCTTACAGCAACATAAGCTAAATTACAAATCTCCAAAAGAGCTGTTTCGCTACTAAATTTACCCCATTTTAGATTAATAAAACACCAGAGTGTAAACAAAAAAGCGGTTTGGCATCCTGTACAAAATTAAAGAGGAGCAAAAAGCTATCTCAACAAAAATTTTCTTCAACAAAAAATACCACATCATCCTACAAATACCACAATTAACAACCTGCGGTCAGACCCAAAACCTGGGTGGGTACGCAGCAAAAACCTTCTGGCTCTTAACAGCCTGTCAGTACACGACTTGGACTTGGACTTGGTTGCATGGTAATAATGAGCCTTGCTAAGCAGTTAATGATAGCGCGGCTATTGTCAACAAGCGCCGGCAAGCAAAAGATAACTGAGGTAAAGGACTTGCCGGGGTACATTAAGTTACGCTTCTGGAATGTGATTGAATATTTGGTTTCTTTATTCTTCAGGAAATTTCTGCACTAATAGAGATGGTTCGGGTTCTGGTTTACGTTATAACAATCTGGAATTACGAATTAGGTACTTAAGGACATGACGGCCCGCAAAGTGAGTTAGTTGCGAAACAGTGTTGTGAACGAGAGACAGCTGGAAGTGTTATTGTAACGAGAGCTAATCTGCTGTCACTTGTTTGTTATTGTGATCGCCCTTGGTACACTGATGGTGTATGTAACGTAATGCTGCTGTAATCTATAAGAGTATTTCTACGAAAATAAAGGAAATTTTTAATTTCTGCAACTCGGTATTTTTATTTCCAGGAACCCACAAAGTCACAATATCCTTGTTGTTAGCTAAATACAGTTAAAAGCATAGTAAAATTCTTTATCAATTAATGATAATATATATCTGATAAGCTTCATTGGAAGGACATCTTTGCTGCAACCATTTTTTAGGAAATCGATGTTTTCAAAAAATGTTATGTAAACAGTAGCATTGTTTTGGGGATGTTTTAAATTAACTTTTGTCGAGTTTTTGCAATCTGTCTTGTGTTTAAGAATGCTGTTTATGCAAACACGAAACATATAGTAATAGTAATAGTAATTTATTTCCTTTTACATCAACAAATGGAAATACAAAATCAAGATTATAATTATAAAATCCATACTGAAATATGCCATATATTCCTAAATCCTGGAAATCCTATCATGTTGCCCACCATTGAATAGTAATTCAGCCCCCATACACCTAACCCTAGGTTTTTGTGTAATGGAGGCCCTCTGCTCCTTTTTACACTTTCTGCCATTTTACCTATCTCACTCTACATTTTTCCCTTAATTGTTCTTAGCCATCTCTCTTTAACTTTCCCTAAATAATTCCCTATATTTCTCCTGTTCTTTTCTCCTTTTACTGACAACAGTTTTCTAATTACTACTTCACCCCCCAAATTGTCCCATTTACGTAGCCAAGCCTGCTCTCTCCATATCTTTGTTTGACTACAATTTAATATACAATGGAAATCTGCATTCTCTTCTCCACAAAATGGACATTTATCTAGCTCCCTCTCTTGACCTATACCTTTCAAGTTTCTCACTCCTGTTCTCGCCCAAGCAAAACCTTCTCGCCCTAACTTACTACATATATCTATATATCCTTCCCTCCCCCAGGTTACTTTTATTTCTCTATATAATCTCAGTGAGCTTTTGTCACTTGTATTGGCAAAAATGTCATGTCTGTCAATATCTTCTAATCTTAGCTTAACTTCTTTCCAGAAGCCTCTATACCCATACGCTGCATTTATCCAAGAATGACCCATACCTATCTGCTTCAACAAGTCATACATTTTATGTGCCCAAGACCCACCCCAGTTACTTCTCTTTTGAATATGAAAACATTCTTTAATTATATTGCCATCTTCCAAGTTAGTGATTCTGTATAAATATTTCATTGCCCTTGACAAGATTTTAATTTTAGTAGAATGCCTGCCTAGTTCTAATTTTGCTGCCCCATTAGGTGATGTTATTGGTAATCCCAATATGTATTTATAAAAGGATCTATGCACTCTATCAGTCTCTCTCCAAGCCTCATCTACTCCCCAAACCTCTGATCCATGTAACATTCTATTTTCTACTACTGCCGTATAAATCTTCTCCAACCATTTGACATTTATATCTGGCAGTTTACTGTAGCATGATCTTATCACTCTCATGGCCATTTTACCTTTTGCCACAGACATCTTTTTTGTTCTTTCCAGCTGCCATCTAAACTCAACCTTGTACCCAAATAATCAAATCTCCTTACTACCTCTATTTCTTTTCTACGAAACATATGAACATTTCTTTTTTATTTAGAAGAAAAATCGCTATTTATTCAGCAACACCCAAAACATAATTTCCCGATATAATTTCTATATGGAACACTTTATAAGTATTGAAGTGTGGACAGAGATTGTCTTGTTAGCTTTTCTGTGTCGCCCAATAAAAGGGTTAAATTTACACAAATACAGAACACTATTTTGGAATGTCTACCAGATTAAGGTTGGGTAATCTCTGAGCCAAATGAGACTCGAGCAATGAAAAGCCGAGCTATAAGAGGCAAGTTGCTTTTAAGCTGAAGTACACTTGAAATGACGTCATCTGATATCATTTATTGGAGAAAGGAAGAGCAGTGGATGGGATGGGAAAGAGAGACGAAATCAGAGAAATGGAATATCTTATAAATGACATAATACCGGTTGAGAAAAAGTATTGGGAGTAGTTCCCACAGGATGTATAAAATATAGGAATATCAATAAACCGATACTGGGATGCACGTATGTAATATATCTTGAGCGAAAAGCTGGGAAAGGGGAATTACTTGTAAGAAAGGGTCGTATTACACCAACAATTCTCGAGATATATCGGCAAGGGTTTAACTCACTTTATTCAGAGCTAACTAATGGATTTCAGAAAGAGCTTCAAAAGAAATGTAGAAAGTAATCATTTCTGTGATCCATATGCCCAAGAGATAACTTTCACTTTACGTGTATTTTTAGCATCTGCTTCCACAGGGCGCACGTTCTGATTTTATTTATATTTCTAATAGAGGAGTATCGACAAAACTATTTCTCGATACTCGATACGGATACTGATCTTTAAATATCGATACTCGATACCCACTTTATGAAAGTTATAAACGAATTGCGGTCTTACGAGGGGATGTCGTAAGTAGGTTTTGTGCTAGAGTGATTAGAACTTTTCAGTATCCTCATTGATCCTTCGGGACATAATGTTGGTAGTTTCAGTGATTTGAGTCATTTTGTTTTATAATGTGTGCCAGAAAAGACTGAGGTGTAAGATGGACAAAATTGACGCTTGTAGTGTGATCAAGTTCCTGCATTTGAAGGACAGAACTGCCCGAGATATCCATGATGAACTGACGGCTGTTTATGAAAATGATTGTCCAACGTATTGTAACTTTGTGGGTTTGTAGAATTAAAAGGCCGAGTTGCAGAAATTAAAAATCTCCTTTATTTTCGTAGAAATACTCTTATAGATTACAGCAGAATTACGTTTGGATCACAATAGGTAGCACTATGGGTTGCGCGTTCTTCATTAACGGCGAGGCTCATAAATTTCGCCTTCTGGAATCCACTTCGGTCTTCTCAGCAGAGCTATATGCCATCTTCTGTTTGCTCCTTTTTATTTGCAAGTTAGCTCCTGGCTCTTTTATCGTCTGCACTGACTCTCTAAGTGCTCTTCAGGCCTTGCAACAGCACACTGCCGCTCACACCCTTGTTTTAAAAATACAGGCCCAGATCTCGCAAATGCTTAGTCGCGGATACCATTTTGTTTTTACTTGGACCCCAGGCCATGTGGGCATTTCCGGTAACGAGGAGGCGGACGCGGCTGCTAAGTCCGCTTGCCGTTTGCCCCGGAGTTTAACAACTACGGTGCCATACCAGGATGTACAACGTTTTTTCCGTCGCCAACTCCTATCTGCTTGGCAGCAATCCTGGTCAGCTTTGGAAGACACACAACTCCGGGCGATAAAGGAGAGCGTACAACCCTGGCTAACTTCCTGCAGGGATAACCGGCAGGCCGAGGTGATACCCGGCTGAGAATTGGGCACACACGAGCGACCCATGACCATTTGTTAAGAGGGGAACCGGCCCCTGTGTGTGCTCCATGTGCAGTACGCCTCACTGTGCGGCATGCATTGCTGGATTGTCCGCAGTACGCCCGTCAGTAGGCTTGGGGACTCACTTGCTGGGGGTTTTAGGGGACGACCCAGTGGCCGTGGATAAGGCACTGGGGTTTGTTGCCGAAATCGGTTTTTATAAACAAGTCTGACTTGCATTTTATATTTGTTAATTTTAGAGATTTTAGATTGTTAGTCTTGGGATCGATTTTTTATGTGCTTTTAATAGTTGAGTGTTTTTTAACTTAATTTGTGTAGTTTTTAGGTTTTAGTATTGACTTCGGGCCCAAATGACCTTGTTGTCGACGGGCCCTAAAACTCCACACACTCACTCACTGACTCACTCACTCACTCACTCACTGGATCACAATAACAAACAGTGACAGAAGATTACATCCTTAGCTCTCGTTACAACAACACAGCTGGCTGTCTCTCATTTCACAACCATGTTTCACAACTAACTCTTTGCGAGCCATTACGTCCTTAAATACCTATTTTGTAAATTCGAGATGTTTCTGGAGCAAACAGGAATCGAATATTCTATCACCTTCCAGAAGCGTAACCCTATCTGTACCGGCAGGTCTTTTATCTCGCGCTATCATTATTTGTTCCGGCATACTCCTTGTCTCCAGGCTTTTTTTGTACACAAGCCGCGCTATCGCGATCCGGTTCGCCACAGTATTGTTGCGTATAATATCGGAACGAGATTTGCAAAATATTTTAATTATTGGAAGTTCACATTTCATTTCGTGGTAAGCTCCAGGCTTTAGCAGGAATTAACAAGTTGAGACAGGTTTGATAAATTAGTGAGTAATCAGTGGTATTGACCTGACAGCTTATATTTTCTGTTAAATGGACAGAAAAATTAAGAAGAGTCATTCTTGGGATGCACAACGTTGTACCATAGGATGTAAAGGATGTAAAGCCTCTGTGAGGAACCGCTGAGTTGTAAGATAGCAGACATTTTGGAAGTCAGTTTTACTTAAAGGATTACAGCCAGTAAGGAAGAGTTAGTCAGTCATCAGTTGGTCAGTTAGTTACTTGGTTAGTTGTAAAGTTGGATGCTGATGCTCTAGTCTCATCATAGAACTTGTTAATAATCCTAAAACAGTTAACTCATCAAGGTGAACCAGCCACCTCTTGTTCAGAACTCTACACTACTCTATATAAAAGGTAATATTTTTTTTTGTTATGTATTAATTGATTCAATGTCTGTCTTGATTGCACTCTTTATCTCTTGAAGAGATAAAGAAGAACTTTGATTTATTTGACTTCGCCAATCTTTAAAATATATTTATCAATATCATGGAGAAACCATCACTTTAATATAACCCTTATCATGTCCCTAACCTTTGACCTGTTTAGCCCTACCATATGCTCCCTTATCCTTTCAGTAGCTACACCTCAAGTTGTTGATTAGGTTTGTAAGTCCTACACCTCGCTTACAATTCTGATTTGCAACAATATGACACTATTGTGAGATGGAAAAGGAATTTTCAAACTGGACTGTTGATCAGCTATTCTTCTACTGAGAAATCACAAACGGATTTTGATTGAAACTTTGGAAGTGGGAACGAGAGTGAATCACCAAGTCTCAATTCAGTTAACGCTGCATGTCTTTGTTTTCTTTTCTTAGATTCAGACACAAGAATCTGTTACTCACTAACTGTCGACGTCTATCAACATCTATAGTCCAGTAATATTTTTGAGGCAATAGCGTGATGTCTTTAGACCCTTCAATACTGATGTAACAACTTTTAATAATGCAAAAGTAAAAATTTTAATGGTATATATCGAGAGTCTTCAGTAACAGAGATATCGATGACGCAGAGGTCATGCCTGGTTTCACAGATCATTTGTTCTAACCTAGTGGAGGGAGAGTACTGTAGCTTTAATAATTTTTCAATTTTATAATTCTTTTGTGTCAAGTTTGTACAATCCGAAGACAGTAAAGCCCGCCTCGTTAGCGTAGATGGTAGCATGTCTGCATCACGTTCAAGAGGTCCCGAGTTCTAATCTGGGTCAGGGTGAGTTACTTAGATAATGTTTTCCGGGGTTTTCCCTTATCCTTAAAGACGAATGTCGGGTAGTTCTAGGCTCCGTGGACCCTGGACACATTTCATTCAGCATCTGATATGATTTAACGTTAGAGGACGTAAAATCACAAAAAAGACAGTAAAACACTTGCGTAATATACAACTTCTATAAATACACGTTCTTTTAGCAACGGTCTCAATTGTCAAAATTCATACATTATACATTAAACTTATATTTATCAAAAAATAAAAACCTGTTACATTATACAGATAGAAACGCTGGTAAGATAACATGCAGCCTACTTTTTACACAAGCGGCTGGTGACACTGTATATGAATATTGTTTTTTAAAAGCTTCTTCATCACATTTATCTATAACGCTACCTATAATGTCACGCAACATTAAATGTCTTAAGATCTTCATACATGATGAGAAGACTGCACTGAACTTGTTCTGCATCTTGCTATGCAAGTAGGCTACGTGATTTTTGCAGCTGATTACTGAATGTTTACTGTTTTGTTCACTAGCTGCGTCCCCTCTCCTCCACACTTCATCCCGCGGAGGTCACGAGTCCAGAGCACCTCTATACATGCACTCACATAAGTTTTGCAACACTAGTAGTAGATAAAGTAGCGCGAACTTCTAGACAATTAATAATTAGGAAACCGTAGGGCCACACTGAAAAATTCAATGTCATAGCCGGGATTTGAACCACGGTTGACACGTTGGCCATAGTAGCTCAATGGTTTAGAGTGGCTGGACGGCAACCAGAAGATCCGTGGTTCAAATCCCGGCTATGACATTGAATTTTTCAGTGTGGCCCTACCCTTACATAGTGCGTCCTACACACGGCTACTGTGAAAGAACAATTAATTTCAATTAATAAATATAGTTGGGTTACACATTAACTTATTAAATGTATGGGTTGGTTCATTTCTGAAAGAAATAATCATTAACTTTACTGCATATACACTTTAGGTAAAATCGTCGTATTTCTCCACGCACTGTTTGTATTTACGTGGTTTTCCCAGTGTTCTTAGAGTTCTGGATGTTTGCTGTTTCATTCTAACACTACGTACACTACTTACAGAAACACCAAGTACATAATCAGTTTCTTTATCAATGTTTATAAACAAGATTGTGGGTTTCTTTCTTTAAGCACCGCCAAACAATGTGCGATCATTCGCCTCTCGCCAGTTTTTGAAGGTTTGCCTCGATTGTGTTTTATTTCGGCCCAAGCACCGACCTGCTCCATGATGAAAAGTTTACTGATTTTAAATTGCATATACATAAGTGTTCTTGTACGCGAGATGTACAGGAAATACAGTGTCAACTCCACACTATAAACAATAACATCTTAATCAGCACTGAACTCGATACAGACCTCGTTGTGAGAGAGCTGCCTGGTATAGGAATGCAAGTGTCGTTTAGTAATTGTTAAATAAAATGTAGCTTAATTTAACATAATAAGTTAATAGCGTATATAATTTCATCTGTCTTCTGTCTAATCTATATAAATATATATATACATATATATATATATTATACATAACACATCTATGTGATATGTGAAGATGTGAGGGTATTACGTTAATAGTCGAAACATTTGCATACTTTTCTGTCTCCGAAATTAGCTCTCACAGAGCAGTGATCAGAAAACTACTTACAGTATTGTACTTAAAGGAGGGGTTTATCGTACGTATGAAAATAAAAGAAAACGTCCATTAACTTCGCTAAACCAGTCAACAGCTTAAAAGTTTTCTTTCTCTGTCTCTCCTCCTACCCAAATGTTTACAGCAGGATCAAACTAGTTTGAGACAGATTATAGTTACATTAGGCACGAGGTATGAATTTCCTTAGAAGTGCTTTAATTTCCAGGAAATTAGTCACAAGATGCGGATGGGAACCCATGTCAGAACCGGCAGAGAGGTTTAGTGTTTCCAGGTCAAGTGTTAAAACCAATACAGACCTATGACTTTTATATGAGTGTGTCATGTCGGCAGATCTGTTTTGATTTGAAGGAACCCCTGAGAGATAACCCTTCGGTACACTGGAGGTACTGAATATTGTCTTATAACGGACAATTTCATTAAAAATGCTCATATTCTCCCCAGCCAAATAAACACGGACTAAGGAAGTGGACCATGAGGATTGATACCATAAGCTCGAGAATGCGGGTCGAGCGGCTCTTGGAGGAATAAATTACCACCGGTAGCTGCTGTTAACAAGTTAGAGCCAACATACTTGCTAAACAGCCTGTGCGCCTACTTCCGGTCCTGTCTGCTGCAACTTTAATTTTATTCCATTCTTCTTAAGCTTTGTCCTTTCCAGCGGCTTTTCTTCTAAGTTTGCATGGTCGTTAATATTTCTAGAGCACACTGCGGCAGTGTAATACGTGCCTAGGTATATACAATTTACAAGCGCAATTTATTTTCTCCAGCACCGCCTTTCTCTTAAATCTTTGTGCTATTCCTGCATAGCAAAACCAACATCGGCGCTGTTCAACACAAAATATACATGTAACTTTATCCGCTACCTAAGTACTACGGGATGAATTGCTTCAAGGAAAGAAATTCAATGGCGAGATTTCACCGAGAGTTCTGGGACAAAACACAAGAAGAAAAGTCTAACGTAATCACTTTTGCTGTATTTATGTTCTCCTTCCAGAGACGATAAGGTTGCTAGGTTCATGTAAAATAAACAGTGTTGTCACATAATTCACCCATACACAATACCTATAACTGTAGTTACTGAAACGAGCATTAGATCTGACAGCATGAGTGACTCATATGTACTCCCATACACTCATTTCGTAATAAACAGATCTACTAACAGAGCAGATAAACATTTCAAGCCTCTCTCCCTCTTCATGCCCCGCTTGTCTTCTTATGGTGGTTAGACAGTACATAATACCTATCACTGTAGTTACTGAAACAAGCATTAGATCTGACAGTATGGGTGACTCATATGTACTCCCATACACTCATTTCGTAGTAAACAGATCCACTAACAGAGCAGATAAACAGTTCAAGCCCCTCTCCCTCTTCATGCCCCGCTTGTCTTCTTGTCTTGGGTAGACAGTACACAATACCTATCACTGTAGTTACTGAAACGAGCATTAGATCTGACAGCATGAGTGACTCATATGTACTCTCATACACTAATTTCGTAGTAAACAGATCTACTAACAGAGCAGATAAACATTTCAAGCTCCTCTCCCTCTTCATGCCCCGCTTGTCTTCTTGTGGTGGGTAGACAGTACATAATACCTATCACTGTAGTTACTGAAACAAGCATTAGATCTGACAGCATGAGTGACTCATATGTACTCTCATACACTCATTTCGTACTAAACAGATCCACTAACAGAGCAGATAAACAGTTCAAGCTCCTCTCCCTCTTCATGCCCCACTTGTCTTCTTGTGGTGGGTAGACAGTACATAATATCTATCACTGTAGTTACTGAAACTAGCATTAGATCTGACAGTATGAGTGACTCATATGTACTCTCATACACTCATTTCGTAGTAAACAGATCCACCAACAGAGCACATAAACAGTTCAAGCTCCTCTCCCTCTTCATGCCCCGCTTGTCTTCTTGCGGTAGGTAGACAGTACATAATACCTATCACTGCAGTTACTGAAACGAGCATTAGATCTGACAGCATGAGTGACTCATATGTACTCTCATACACTCATTTCGTAGTAAACAGATCTACTAACAGAGCAGATAAACAGTTCAAGCTCCTCTCCCTCTTCATGCCCCGCTTGTCTTCTTGTGGTGGGTAGACAGTACATAATACCTATCACTGTAGTTACTGAAACAAGCATTAGATCTGACAGCATGAGTGACTCATATGTACTCTCATACACTCATTTCGTACTAAACAGATCCACTAACAGAGCAGATAAACAGTTCAAGCTCCTCTCCCTCTTCATGCCCCACTTGTCTTCTTGTGGTGGGTAGACAGTACATAATATCTATCACTGTAGTTACTGAAACTAGCATTAGATCTGACAGTATGAGTGACTCATATGTACTGTCATACACTCATTTCGTAGTAAACAGATCCACCAACAGAGCACATAAACAGTTCAAGCTCCTCTCCCTCTTCATGCCCCGCTTGTCTTCTTGCGGTAGGTAGACAGTACATAATACCTATCACTGCAGTTACTGAAACGAGCATTAGATCTGACAGCATGAGTGACTCATATGTACTCTCATACACTCATTTCGTAGTAAACAGATCTACTAACAGAGCAGATAAACAGTTCAAGCTCCTCTCCCTCTTCATGCCCCGCTTGTCTTCTTGTGTTGGGTAGACAGTACATAATACCTATCACTGTAGTTACTGAAACGAGCATTAGATCTGACAGTATGAGTGACTCATATGTACTCTCATACACTCATTTCGTAGTAAACATTTCCACTAACAGAGCAGATAAACAGTTCAAGCCCCTCTCCCTTTTCATGCCCCGCTTGTCTTCTTGTGGTGGGTAGACAGTACATAATACCTATCACTGTAGTTACTGAAACGAGCATTAGATCTGACAGTATGAGTGACTCATATGTACTCTCATACACTCATTTCGTAGTAAACATTTCCACTAACAGAGCAGATAAACAGTTCAAGCTCCTCTCCCTCTTCATGCCCCGCTTGTCTTCTTGTGGTGGGTAGACAGTACATAATACCTATCACTGCAGTTACTGAAACTAGCATTAGATCTGACAGCATGAGTGACTCATATGTACTGTCATACACTCATTTCATACTAAACAGATCCACCAACAGAGCAGATAAACAGTTCAAGCTCCTCTCCCTCTTCATGCCCCGCTTGTCTTCTTGTGATGGGTAGACAGTACATAATACCTAACACTGTAGTTACTGAAACAAGCATTAGATCTGACAGTATGAGTGACTCATATGTACTCTCATACACTCATTTCGTAGTAAACATTTCCACTAACAGAGCAGATAAACAGTTCAAGCTCCTCTCTCTCTCTCTTCATGCCCCGCTTGTCTTCTTGTGGTGGGTAGACAGTACATAATACCTAACACTGTAGTTACTGAAACAAGCATTAGATCTGACAGTATGAGTGACTCATATGTACTCTCATACACTCATTTCGTAGTAAACATTTCCACTAACAGAGCAGATAAACAGTTCAAGCCCCTCTCCCTTTTCATGCCCCGCTTGTCTTCTTGTGGTAGGTAGACAGTACATAATACCTATCACTGCAGTTACTGAAACTAGCATTAGATCTGACAGCATGAGTGACTCATATGTACTGTCATACACTCATTTCATACTAAACAGATCCACCAACAGAGCAGATAAACAGTTCAAGCTCCTCTCCCTCTTCATGCCCCGCTTGTCTTCTTGTGGTAGGTAGACAGTACATAATACATATCACTGCATTTACTGAAACGAGCATTAGATCTGACAGCATGAGTGACTCATATGTACTGTTATACATTCATTTCGTAGTAAACAGATCCACTAACAGAGAAGATAAACAGTTCAAGCTCCTCTCCCTCTTCATGCCCCGCTTGTCTTCTTGTCGTGGGTAGACAGTACATAATGCCTATCACTGTAGTTACTGAATCGAGCATTAGATCTGACAGCATGTGTGACTCATATGTACTCTCATACACTCATTTCGTAGTAAACAGATCCACTAACAGAGCAGATAAACAGTTCAAGCTCCTCTCCCTCTTCATGCCCCGCTTGTCTTCTTGTCGTGGGTAGACAGTACATAATACCTATCACTGTAGTTACTGAAACGGGCATTAGATCTGACAGCATGAGTGACTCATATGTACTCTCATACACTCATTTCGTAGTAAACATATCCACTAACAGAGCAGATAAACAGTTCAAGCCCCCCCCCCTCTCTCTCTTCATGCCCTGCTTGTCTTCTTATGGTGGGTAGACAATACATAATACCTGTCACTGCAGTTACTGAAACAAGCATTAGATCTGACAGCATGAGTGACTCATATGTACTCTCATACACTCATTTCGTAGTAAACATATCCACTAACAGAGCAGATAAACAGTTCAAGCTCCTCTCCCTCTTCATGCCCCGCTTGTCTTCTTGTGTTGGCTAGACATAATACATACCACTGTAGTTACTGAAACAAGCACTAGATCTGACAGCATGAGGGACTCATATGTACTCCCATATACTCATTTCATAGTAAACAGATCCACTAACAGAGCAGATAAACAGTTCAAGCTCCTCTCCCTCTTCATGCCCCGCTTGTCTTCTTGTGATGGGTAGACAGTACATAATACCTATCACTGTAGTTACTGAAACAAACATTAGATCTGACAGCATGAGTGACTCATATGTACTCTCATACACTCATTTCGTAGTAAACAGATCCACTAACAGAGCAGATAAACAGTTCAAGCTCCTCTGCATCTTCGGGCCCTGCTTGCCTTCTAGTAGTGGGCAGAGAGTAACTCCTGTAAGGGGTGTGTTGAACAGCAAAGTTCTGAAACATCCCTGATGAAACTGCCATTTCTAATGAATATTTCCCCAAAAGTTTTCTTTTTATCTGAAATAGCTTTAAGATTCACATTAAAATGTCATATCTTAAGTTAATTTAATGAAAAACTAAAAGTATTTCTTAAGATTCCTTAAAAGTCCGCGATACTTCATTCTGAACTACTTTTGTGTAACTATAAAATATAGACAGAATCCTAACCTACTGAAATCTACAACTTTTTGAAAAAAATTGTGTGTGCTTAAGACCACGCGACAGAAGTGAAAACTTAAGAACCATTCATTAAAATTATTCCTAAAAATATTGTCGAAAATGTTATGTTGACACTCATTGTTGCACAAAGAGGCCAGTAGCGATATAAACATTTGATGCTTTACTCTAAGTGTACTCTGAAACAACTGAATGACGACGGACATGCGACCGTACTAAGAGAGTTATACATGAAGAATGTATAGAGGAAGTAAAATCAAATCGCATAATATACGGTTTTATATGTATTTTATTTTTATATTAAAATACATGCTATTTCACAATCATTTTTCATATTTTCTTTCTTGCTGATACATATATATCATTGCACTTTTATTTGCAATAGAAATACAACTTCATATATGTATTATAACATAATTGTACGAAATTCTTTTGCTTATTTGCATATTTTTTGAATATTCGGAAATGTTTGGTTACGTATACATTTTACACATGTTATTGCATATCCGTACATATACTCATTACTCCATATTTTATTACACGTTCGTATATATTTTATTACATGTCATATTCATTTCAAATGTTTTGTCACAACTGATAATGATATTAATATATTTTCAATTCAATTTAATTTTTAAATTTTATAATTATTTTATCCTCCAAAAAAGAAAAATACGGTACAATTTCAAAATAAATAGGAAAAACAGTACAATTTATCAAACAAGGGTATATCATTATGCAATATGTAAATGTAAAACTTGAGGAAAAAAAAACATTATATATGAAACCTTTTGACCCTCGGTCGGTCTTTCAGTTTGTGGAAAAACATAGCCTATAAATTGTAAATGAAAATAAAGGCAAAACGTAATTTTAATACGTGATAATTTTATTATTTACGTGTTATTACATTTAATTTATTAATGTTTTACATTTTAATACTCACAATAAACAGAAATTGTCAATAAACAGTAATTATTTCTTAAATGAAACCTCTCTCACGAATTCCTGACACTTTTATTTCCAATTAGCACACTAGTTTTAGTTTTCGTTATTATGGTTTTATTTATTCAAATACCGAACTTGGGTGATATTATCTGTTCCTTTTGATTATTATTATTGTTTAAAGTGAAATTTGACATTTTGTGGACTTGTTAAATGACAGAAATTTATCTGACCGGATCGGTTACTGACAGTTGACAGACGTTTGTAAGAGCGGTCCTAAGACATTTACTTTTTAATAAAACTCCAATATGTTAAAACATACCTGGATGTGTGTTGTTGATACGCTGTTGAGTGCGACAGAAAATCTGCGTGCACAGCGGCATGTTAGTTCGGATTGAGCCGACTGGAGCCGACTTCCCCCGATGAGAGTCACATATTCCAGCGTGACGACTCAGTTTAAGTCACTACGCACAAAGAGTGCTAAACGCGCCAAAACAAGTTTTCACTTCAAAGGTTGTGAGCCAAGTTATGCTAAAACTTTTGTCGCGCTTAGGAAACATTATAATATCAAGTTCTACGGAGACGATATCGGATTGAGAGAAGGTTATTTCCAGCAAGATGGAGCAACGTGGCACACATCTAATGACGCCATAGAACTTGTAATCAGTTTATTTGATAATTGGATAATCTCAACCGTCTGTACCCTCAGATCAGAGTGTCCAAGAATAGGCCACGGACGAAGTTCTCAAGGAATACATTCGAACAGAAATAAGTAACATTGACGAGGTTACTCTCTGTAATACTTCAGAGAATGTGGTGAGACGAGTACAAACATATATAGATGCTGATGGACACTTCCAACATTTACTCTGAGATGTAAATAGTGTAATGTAATTTCCCAAGTGTGTATTATATTCCCCCAAAGTTGTACGTGTGCCCTATTATAGGTTAATATTGTATGTCCTATTGAAATAATTGAGGTTTATGCTGATCGTACAATAGATTAGCGAGTGACAAATGCTTGCTTGCAACGTTCTCTGTTGCGTAGATACACGATGTGCTTGTTTTTGCACTAACTTACCATTTCTATATTCATAACTACGTACACCGTGTTTATATTGCTAAATAAATTCGTTATTTGAGACTTTGAACCACAGTTCATTATTTCTTGTGCATTGTACGAGGGCTGTTGTATAAAAATGATCACAATCTTATTTTAAAAACGTACCTTTACTCATCCTCATAATTTTGATGGAACTTCTCTAAATAGTCTCATCTGAATGCGATGTACTTGTCCCGGCGTTTCTGTCGGTCTTCAAAGACAGACTGGAAACAGTTTTTGAGAGATCCTTCAAAATCACCTCCGCAGCCTTCATCACTACTTCTGATGATGGATAATGTCTCCCACGTAGGTGTTTCTTCAAGTTAGGGAATAGAAAAAAGTCACATGGGGCTAAAGTTGGACTATAGGGAGGGTGAGGGATGTACTTGACGTTGATTTTTGCTCGATATTCAGTAATAACATTGACAATATGTGGCCGCGCATTATCGTGGTGCAGCATCCAGTCTGCTTTACGGAAATGTGGCCTGTTGCTCCTGATATGAACTTGCAATGTTTTCAGGACATCCCTGTAGTTTTGCCCAGTTACTGATCTGTGTGCAGGTACAACAAGCTGATAAACCATTCCATGAATATCAAATAATGAGATGACCATAACTTTCCCAGAAGAAGCAATCACTTTTGCTTTTTGGGGGTTGGTGTTCAAGGAGATTTCCACACTGAGCTTTGCTGTTTGTTCTCAGGATCAAGTAGCCAAGTTTCATCAGCAGTGATTACGTTTGAAAGAAACTCCGGATCTTCCTCTAACATCAACTGTAACCGCATGCAGACCTCCATGCGAAAGTCCTTTTGTTCGGAATCAAAAGTCTTGGAACCCATAGCACACAAACACGTCTCATGTGTAATGTTACTGTCACCAACGTGTGGGTGGCAACCAATGAAATGTTCAGTATTTCAGAAAGTCATCTTAAGGTGATTCGTCGATCCTCTCTCACAATGGCAGCAGCAGTGTTGATGTTTTCTTCCGTAAGAGCAGTAACTGGAGCACCGGGTGTCACCTTCCTTTGAAATTGATTGTTTCCCCTCTTTAAACATTTAAAATCACCTTCGAGCTGTGCTGTAGGGAAGAACAGACTCTCCATAGACCTCCTGTAACATTGTATAGGCCTCAACTGAAGATTTGTTGAGACGAATGCAGAATTTCAAAGCCGTATATTGTTCCTCGCGTGTTACCTCCATTACAGCGGTAGGCGATACTGAACTTGTCTGAGCTTTCTTGGTTGTCACAGGCGGGAACCAGGAGTACCAACAACGAAACTACTACGCCGTGTTATCTTCACATTAGAGTCACAGAATATAATAAGTTTGAAATTGAGTTCGGAAAATTGTAAGCGTAAAAAATTATGATCATTCTTTATTGAACAGCCCTCGTGTATTCAATAAAAAGTGTTTAGTCTTTGATATTGATTTTATTATCATTTCTTTAAACTTTCTTTCAATATAAACTTAATATTTTGCCTAACATACTTGTCCGACACTATCGGGTAATGTTTGAATGCTGTCAGTACTCTTTAAGTATAGTCATTTATAACAAAATTGGTTTAAATTTTGTAATTAACCCGGGAAGGGTATCGTGTTGTTGTGGTGATTCTTGTAACTGTGCACCCGCAGAAGTGGACCCAAGGGACAACTAAAGCAAAGAGACAAAAATAATAACACAGAATTAAAGCAGCACTTTATGCAGTTTGTTTCGCTGCTCTGCTATGTAAATTTCCATTTAGCTCTGGGTTATTACTCACGTCCTTACGCTCCACTCCGTGTTTTTATCAAACATTTCGTTTCACTACAAGCGTACCCTTAGGAAAAACACTAAGATAGTATCACAAATGAAGCTAGGGCTTCTTTACTTCAACTTTAGTTATTGAAAAGAAAAATAAATGCTTAACATATCCTCATAATTTGGACGTAACGTGTTGAAGGTTTTGCTAAAGTGTTAGGTTATTGCGGTCTGAGAGTAGAAGGCTGAAAGTGCATTATTAAAAACAAAAAAACAGTATGAAAATATCAACATTTGTACATTCTCCTAAATCTCCTTGATACTTGCTCTTCCATTTGATGTCCTCTCCACTTTCTACGTTTCTACTGTTGATTGCTACAGTGGTGAACCACGTTACCTCAAAGTATACGTGTGGCAACATCATTTGACTGATTTAGAATAATAAACTATTAATTTGAAATGAATGGCCAAATATTTGTATGTTTTTTCAGTATAAACCCTTTTAATAACCAAACTTAATAACAATGAAAAGTAGAGCATTCAGTAGTTTCATTGTTGTTACTCCTGGTTCCCGCCTGTGTGATCCAGTCCAGTCCAGTATCGTCGACCGCTGTAATGAAGGTAACACGCGAGGAACAATATGCGGCTTTGAGATTCTGCTTTCGTCTACACAAATCTTCAGTTGGCTGGCCCCGTAGCTCAGTTGGTAGAGCACCTGTCTACCGTGCTAGGGGTCCCGGGTTCGATTCCCGGCGGTGGGGGTGGGGATTTTTCTCCGACCAAGATAATTCCCCATCTTCTCCAAAGGAGAACGGCCGCCGATATGACCATAGTAGTTAAAGGCGGGGTATAAATTGAACAAGCGAAAAAAAGTCTTCAGTTGAGGTCTATACAATGTTACAGGAGGTCTATGGAGAGTCCATTCTTCCCTAAAGCACAGCTCGAAGGTGATTTAAAATGTTTAAAGAGGAGAGACAATCAATTTCAAAGGAAGGTAGACCCGGTGCTCCAGTTACTGCTCTTACGGAAGAAAACATCAACACTGCTGCTGCCATTGTGAGAGAGGATCGACGAATTTCCTTAAGATCACTTTCATTGGGTGTCACCCACACGTTGGTGACAGAAACATACACATAAGACGTGTTTGTGCTCGATGGGTTCCAAGACTGTTGATTCCCCAACAAAAGGACATTCGCATGCAGGTCTGCAGTCAGTTAAATTTGACCTTAGAGGAAGATCTGACGTAATAATTTTGCGCCTGAGAGCAAACAGCAAAGCTCAATGTGGAAATCTCCTTCAAATGTCGTTGCTTCTGCTGGGAAAGATATGGTCATGGAATGGTTTATCTGCATGTTATACCTGCACACACATCAGTAACTGGACAATACTACAGGATGTCCTTAAAACATTGCAAGTCTATATCAGGCACAAAAGACCACATTTCCGTGAAGCAGGCTGGATGCTGCGCCACGATAATGCGCGGCCGCATATTGTCAATGTTGTTGCTGAATATCTTGCAAAAATTAACGTGAAGTACATCCCTCACCCTCCCTATAGTCCGGATTTAGTCCTATGTGACTTTTTTCTATTCCCTAACATGAAGAAAGGCCTTCGTGGGAGACATTATCCATCATCAGATGCAGTGGTGAAGGCTGCGGAGGCGATTTTGAAGGATCTCTCAAAAATTCTTTCCAGCATGTCTTTGAAGACTGACAGAAACGCTGGGACAAGCACATCGCATTCATCGGAGACTATTTTGAGAACGACCATCAAAGTTATGAGGATCAGTAAAGGTACGTTGTCAAAAAATATCGTGATCACTCTTTATTGGACAACCCACGTAGACCAATAGGAAGGTCAATAAAAATTTGAGAAAGTATGTGAAGCGGAACAGAAGGATTCTCATAAACCATGAACTGTTGATCATGATGACTTATCTGTGTGTCTAAATTCACGTTCCTTTAGCCTTAGTATACTCTAACCTCACCCTTCCTCCAAGGGGTACAGTAAGCAAGATATCATTGGCCCCTCGGTACTTTGTAATTTAAAGCAGATACTTTGAGCAACTGTAAAATCGGTCCAGCTTCATTGTTCTTGAGTCTAACACCCTAAACAAATACAAGAGAGGCAGCACATGTCACTGAGAGCTACCTGCCGGTACAACAGTCAGGCTGTGGGTGTTAAATTGTAGCTTTTTATTTGCCTAAGTTTCCGCAAGTCGGACCTGCCCGACCATATACGTCCAGAGCAAACAAAAGCCGGCTACTTCAGTAAAATGAATATGCGGCTAAGAGATACTCTTTTTTCTCCCCGTTTGTGCTTTGCAGACTGCAGCCGTTTGTTCGAAACAGAGGGTTCGTTTCCACAGTAAAAGAAACGAAGCGTTAAAAGCTAAATTCGGAGATATCGGTCCTGCCAAACGAAACACCTTCTTTCACAGTTCGTAGTTCCTATCTGCTGTGTCAAAAGAATTTAGCCTGTGTATTCGCGTGACCCTCTACTCATTCTCGTGGAGAATGATCAATTATATTATCTGTTCCAAAATTAGCTGTATTATATAAAGTACTTTAATAGTCTGTATATTTAATTATTTATAAGATAAATAATATTTAGATTCAAAATTTGTGTTTGCATGAAGTACACGTGCATTATATATTGTGACTTTGTGGGTTCGTGAAATTAAAAGTCCAAACGCAACACTCAAAAATGTTTATATAAAGTACTTTAATAGTCTGTATATTTAATTATTTATAAGATAAATAATATTTAGATTCAAAATTTGTGTTTGCATGAAGTACACGTGCATTATATATTGTGACTTTGTGGGTTCGTGAAATTAAAAGTCCAAACGCAACACTCAAAAATGTTCTTTATTTCCACCGAATTACAGTCGAAACACTTGCCAATTACACAGAATTACGTAATGCACACAATCACAATTCACCAGTTCGTCTTTCACAGGTCCACTGCACGCAGTTACGTACACTCCTCCGATGCACGTACTCAGTCCGTTCCCTCACTGGGCGCTCGTCACCGCTGCTCGACAAGAACTGAACTCTCTTCAGCCTGGCGCGTTGCTTTTATAGAAGCAACTGGCCAATCTAGAAGGTTCCGGATTAGATGAAATATCCTGTATGTTCGAGAACTCAGGGGGGGGGGTGAAAGAGACGGCACAGTGATGTTTTTCCAGCCACCCCTCGTTACCGCTATAAGACAAATGGGTGGGCGTGAGCGAACGCCTACCGTCCGGCCCCACCGCCGGTCGGCTCCACAGGAAGTCCAGACGTTCGGGTGACAATATGTATTGAATTAGATGTACAATATTTTGGTAAGTAATTATGTATTATATCAATATCTATTAAGATTTGTGAGACTGACATGCAAATAATAGTTTACATGAAGACTCCTCTAGTCACTGTTGTTTCATCCATGATTTCAAACATGTTTTACATTCACATGCCTTGGATTAAGTGCTGCTTTTCGTTTGGTGACAACATTTCCTACATTACTAAACACACGTTCACAGGGAACCCATGTAGCTGAAACACAAAGTAATTTCTTCGCTATCGATGTAATGGTATCTGAATAGAATGTGTCTTCTACCACTGAAGAGAATTTGCGAAGTCGTCACCCAGTTCACCCAAAGACCTGTAAACGTCGATTTCTGTACCAAGTAGTGTTAATGGGGTGATTTCCTCGACATCGTCATTGTCATTAACAATCGGTTTTCTCTTCTTAAAATGTACAGATGTATTTTTTTATCTCGAAAAGTGCAGAGCGATGCGCAGTGGTATCTGGACGAGTCCACCTCAGAACGGTTGCAACTGGAGGGGAGTGCAGGTCAGTTGTGTACCAGTTGCGAGCAACTAAACACGTGCAGAGCTACTCGGTAGTACTACAGCTTGTTTCAAAATGTGCTTGTCTCCTGGTTCCAAAAGAGAATTTATAAATGACGCCTCCTAGTAGCGCATTAGGAAATACATGTCAAAAAGCAGCCAAAGGCATTGATTTGCCATGGTAACTTGCCGGCACGACATTAAATTCTGGCAAATGACGCACTGAAACGTTTACTCTCATACTACCCTACACTTCACGGAAGAAGGTGTGAGAAACAATTGACTACAATTGATTTACTTACAGCAGCTGAAACTATGACATTCATGCCAATGGTGTACGGTATCTCGAATCAATTTCAACCGCTGCAGTTTGCAGTGAAAAATGTGAGTCAATTGGACACAGGGTGCTCATGGTCACTACTTTCTTTAGAACAATCAGACACACACCAAAGAAAACGTATTTGAAATTTCGAATATGGCATCGTAATTCTACACCAGATTCCACCGTTCCAAAGAAACATATACGTATCTTCAATTTTGTGCTTCATCCTGGATGAGCTTTAACTGGTAATCCAGACAGCCTCCGTAGCGTACATTGTAAATTGCCTACATCAAGTACAAGAGTTCAGAGTTCGGATCTCTCCCACGGTAAGCTATCTAGATAAAGCTTTTCTTGGTGTTTTCCATTAACCTGAAAAAGTGCCAGGCAACTCTGAGCTCTATGTACCTTGTACTCATTTGAACATCATTTCATTCATCGTCCGATATTACTTAACGTTGGAGGCTTTCTCTTATCCTAAAAGATGAATGTCTGGTAACTCTAAGCTCTATGTACCTTGTACTCATTTGAACATCATTTCATTCATCGTCCGATATTACTTAACGTTGGAGGTTTTCTCTTATCCTAAAAGATGAATGTCTGGTAACTCTAAGCTCTATGTACCCTGTACTTATTTGAACATCATTTCATTTATCGTCCGATATTACTTAACGTTGGAGGTTTTCTCTTATCCTAAAAGATGAATGTCTGGTAACTCTAAGCTCTATGTACCTTGTACTCATTTGAACATCATTTCATTCATCGTCCGATATTACTTAACGTTGGAGGTTTTCTCTTATCCTAAAAGATGAATGTCTGGTAACTCTAAGCTCTATGTACCTTGTACTCATTTGAACATCATTTCAGTCATCGTTCGATATTACTTAACGTTGGAGGTTTTCTCTTATCCTAAAAGATGAATGTCTGGTAACTCTAAGCTCTATGTACCCTGTACTTATTTGAACATCATTTCATTTATCGTCCGATATTACTTAACGTTGGAGGCTTTCTCTTATCCTAAAAGATGAATGTCTGGTAACTCTAAGCTCTATGTACCTTGTACTCATTTGAACATCATTTCATTCATCGTCCGATATTACTTAACGTTGGAGGTTTTCTCTTATCCTAAAAGATGAATGTCTGGTAGCTCTAAGCTCTATGTACTCTGTACTCATTTGAACATCATTTCATTCATCGTCCGATATTACTTAACGTTGGAGGTTTTCTCTTATCCTAAAAGATGAATGTCTGGTAGCTCTAAGCTCTATGTACTCTGTACTCATTTGAACATCATTTCATTCATCGTCCGATATTACTTAACGTTGGAGGTTTTCTCTTATCCTAAAAGATGAATGTCTGGTAGCTCTAAGCTCTATGTACTCTGTACTTATTTGAACATCATTTCATTCATCGTCCGATATTACTTAACGTTGGAGGTTTTCTCTTGTTCTGAAAGATGAATGTCTGGTAACTCTAAGCTCTATGTACCCTGTACTCATTTGAACATCATTTCATTCATCGTCCGATATGACTTAAAGTTGGAGGTTTCCTCTTATCCTGAGAGATGAATGTCTGGTAACTCTAAGCTCTATGTACTCTGTACTCATTAGAACATCATTTCATTCCTCGTCCGATATTACTTCACGTTGGAGGTTTTCTCTTATCCTGAAAGATGAATGTCTGGTAACTCTAAGCTCTCTGTACCCTGTACTCATTTGAACATCATTTCATTCATCGTCCGATATGACAACGTTGGAGGTTTTCTCTTATCCTGAGAGATGAATGTCTGGTAACTCTAAGCTCTATGTACCCTGTACTCTTTTGAACATCATTTCATTCTTCGTTCGATATGACTTAACGTTGGAGGTTTTCTCTTATCCTGAAAGATGAATGTCTGGTAACTCTATGCTCTATGGACCTTGGATTCATTTCATTCTTCGTACTATGTCTTACGTTGATAGATATTAAAATTGTCCAAATAAACACAATTTTCTCAATAAAATATGTAAATAATATGTAAGTTTATTTTTCTAGTTTTAGTGTGTCACTTGTGAATCCATTGTCCAATACACTTTGGTCATGTGAACTGTTAGAATATTTGACAGTTACTTACGTGGTTTTTCCACTCAGTCTTTGGAGAATTCGTAATTACACGAGTTTTATTTGAATTAATAGGAAGTACAGTAAGGAACACTTGTTTGTAAAGGTACAGTACTCACGAGTACATTAGAGAAAGCAAAACCTACTCCATTGTTGTTCTTATTCCACCAAAAGCCTTCGAAGTAGCTTTTGTACAGTTTCCCAAAGGATCATTAAACGAATGCCGAGCAGTTGCATGAGTAAGAGAGAGAGAGGCGGGTCGTAAACTACATTAACGAGGAAATAGCGCAAGCTGGAACAAATATTTTCTCCACAAGTGTGAAATAGCACAGGCAAAAAGGCGAGCCGAGAACACGTAAAAAGAACGAGCATTTAGAAATGGCTGGGTACGACTGCATGTGACTGTTTGTTAATGGGTTGTGTAATGTAAGAAAGTGGCTAGGATCAGAGACGGCCATGACGTCCCTGGGTAAGACAGAACACCAACATCAACAACGGAACTCTTGTTTGTACCTCATAGCAAGTAAAACTGCATTCTGTCCAAAAATGTCAGGTATTCACTGGAAATATATGTTTTAGGGCAATCCTCTCTATTTATGTAAACAGTATAATTACACATTTTATTTTTATTACGTTTAGCAAAGTTGGTGATAATGTTCAGTAACCTATAAAATGCCACTCGGTTGTTTTCGAGAGGATTTGAAAACGTAGGGTCTTCCCAGTCATAATTTTCATTAAAATAACAGAGAATAATGACTCAAAGAACTAAGGGGACTCTTTATTACTGTTTCTGGTGTACAGTCACACGTAGATCGAATAGCGAGGAGTGACTTTCAAAGACAGGTAAGCTCCAAATAATAATTTTCATTCAAATAAGAAACAATAATGACTCAAAGAACCAAGTCTACTCTTTAGTACTCCTTCTATTATACAGTCACATGTGGCTCCAGTACCGAGGGTAGCTCCAAATAATAATTTTATTTCAAATCACAGAGAATAATGGCTCATAGAAGTAAGGCTACTCTTTAGTACTCTTTCTATTGTACAGTCACACGTAGGTCCAGTAGCGAGGCGTGACTTTCAAATTGAGGGAAACTCCAAATAATAATTTTCATTAAAATCAGAGAGAATAATGACTCATAGAACTAAGGCTACTCTTTAGTACTCTTTCTATTGTACAATCACATGTGGTTCCAGTGGCGAGGGAAGCTCCATATAATAATTTTATTTCAAATCACAGAGAATAATGGCTCATAGAACAAAGGCTACTCTTTAGTACTCTTTCTATTGTACAGTCACAGGTAGGTCCAGTAGCGAGGCGTGACTTTCAAAGCGAGGGAAGCTCCAAGTAATAATTGTCATTAAAATAAGAGAGAATAATGACTCAAAGAACTAATACCACTCTTTAATACTCTTTCTATTGTACAGTCACTGTAGGTCCAGTAGCGAGGTATGTCTTTCAAAGCGAGGGAAGCTCCAATAATAATAATTTTCAGTAACATTAGAGAGAATAATGACTCAAAGAACTAAGGCTACTCTTCAGTACTCTTTTTTATTGTACAGTTGCATGTAGGTGCAATAGAGCGGTGGAACTTTCAAAGCGAGGGAAGCTCCAAATAATAATTGCTACTGTTTAGTACTCTTTCTATTGTACAGTTGTTGTATGTTAAGACTGCTTCCCTACAAGCAAACGCATTCCAGCTTCCCCTCTCCACTCAGACGTTCCATTTTTTTCCTAGAGCTGACCCACACAGCGTGAAATGTTAACCTAAACTAGACCAAGTATGAAATTCATACACTTTCACTAATAACTTAAATATTCAGAAGAATTTCCTGTTTATGGCCACTAAATACCGATTTACGTACATTTTATTGCTAATGCTGTTGAAACATACATACAGTTGTATTTAAAAATAGTATAGAAAACAAAAATAATAAAATATTCTTAAAACACAACAGCGATTTCACGTGACAAAACTTGTCAGTTCTTCCTAGCTATCGCAGAATGGCGATTGCTTCCGGAAATCGACAAAGCATTGTATTCAAAGTTATGAATGCGTAAACTCAGAAATGGTCAGTATTGAATAACCTTGCGGAACCCATCACTCAAGTTAAGAAGCCGAGAAACTTTCGGCTGAAAGCGGTACTTTCAGCTGTTCACTTGCACACTTCGCCAGTGATTCAAGATGTAATGTATATCTCGAATTTTCTGGAATTTTCTCATTCCGGGTTACATTTGTGTAACTGGTAAACTGTCACATTTAGCTAAAATTAGAATACACAAAAATGTAGATGTCCTTCAAACTTATAGTTTAGTTTGTGTGCACCTATCCTCTTCTCAGATATTTCTGTTTATTCGTTTCTCCAATAGGAGGCCATTATTTGACATATCTGCTCAACCAGAAGTCCTTCCGTTACCTAAACTGCTTATAAGAACGAAATAATTGCAAGAAACGATGGAAGAATATGATGTTGTATTTAAATTCTCTTGCAGAACGAATTGAGAAAGCCTTGTGAATTTAAAACAATAATGTTGATGGAATATATTAGATATTTGAGTACTTTCCACGTGATAGAAATTTAAAAATAGTTAAAGAATTTATTAAAATGACATTGTGATGTGATGGGAAGTGTACACAAAACTGGGGTCAGCATGGGGTGATGACCTCTCTTTAGGGTACCATTGTTGCGCTATTCTTCAGAGAGAGGGCGCGTCAGGCGCCAAAGCAATTAACTTTGTTCATTATCGGTGAATCTGAACGATGGTAGTTCTAAAAGCATACAGTAAAAAACGAACCAAGCCTCTTTGCTTTGTGGTACTAAGGCTCGCTAATGCGTCGCTATGGTTACCAGTTTTTCATATCTTCCCACGTAGACATTCCAGTCATGTACTACTTCGTTCAGCTGTTACTTAATGAGGATGTGTTAGCAAAAATTGGCATTAAATTATTTTTTAAATAAAAATTAGAAATACAGAATGTTTACTTACAAATTGGTTGTCCCTCCTCAGTGCTCATGTTTAGCTAAGAATTGGATAGGTATATTCAGACTGAAAAATTCAATGCCATAACCAGGATTTGAATTACGGATATTCGGTTATTATTAACCATTGAGTAACCATAGCAACGCACCCAGATGACATTTATCCAGTAGATCACTAGAGGTTCTCATATACAATGAGCAGAGCTAGGAAGTTGGATCGCTGCTCAAAGCTTTCAAAAGTAATTTTAAATACCAAAATAGTAATACAAATAAAAGAGCTTTATGTGATGGGTCCGTTTGGAGGTACAAAGACTGTGTTGAAATGTTTCTGACGGTTTGACATATGTGGCATGTAAGCTCGAGGGTAATTACCAGGGCAGATCCTCACAGAGTGAAGACTGACCCCGCCCCCCTAACAACCAGGGAGTTAACGAGTTGTCCCAAAAGGACGTCCGGCGTCTCCGTGGGGCTTTCCATAGGGCAAGACCTAGAGACTAACAAGCCCCCACCCCATCTGATCCAAGGACACAAGACGGGATGGCAGTGGATACGCTACAGCTACACTCTCGTTACACACAACTGACTCATCACTAGCCATGGCTTCTTTTTATACAACCATTCATAAATTCCAGACTTTTCTGTTAATCACTAGATTTTTCTGGAATAAACAAGGCATCTAATGACGTAATCCGAATATTCTATCACCTTAGAGAAACGTGAAACCCTCTCTGGGTCGGCAATTGTTTCACCTCTGTGATAAACTATCCGTCTCTTGTTCATCGGCGCTATCGTCAATTGTAGCCGCTTTGTGGAAGCTAGCCGCCTATCAGTTCCTTTGTGTACACTAGCCGCGTGATCATAAACTGATTATGGAAGCTCTTTATTACCGTGAAACATTATCCGGCGTTTGTTTTCTATTTGTGCCGAAACTTTTATGTCTGGTACCGTGACAATATTTTCATAATTTTCCCTTCTTCTTTGGTCAAACACCTCTACCAAAATGCTATTATTATTTCCGTTATTATTCCATTTCGTCTTGTGTTTCCTAATTCTACTAAAGCTACTTCCCTAGTTGCTGATCTTGGTAAGCCTAATTGGTCTTTACAAAACCTTCTGTTGTTTTGGTGCATCGTTTTGTTTACCTCTGTGGCCCCCCAGACCGTCACTGTACACAACATTTTGGATTCCCCTATTGCTTCATACCTTTTTTCTAACTACTTGGTTGTCATTTCTAACTTATATTTGTATATTCTTATTCCATACATCGCCGCCCTTCCTTTTACTTCAATTTGTCTCCTGCGTGCTTCCCATTTTCCACTAAAAAGATTCATCATCAAATCTGTTAACTAACGTGGCCAGGATTGTCATCTTTATCCACTTTACAAATGTGCTCTTCAAGATCTGAACCCGCGATCTCTCGAAAGCGGTTACCACCTGTGAAGTAATGGATGAAGTTTGAAGTGGTACACGTTTCGAGCTGCTGTGGTTGTACTTCTCCCTTCCTTCGCTGAAACGAAAATTATATTCCATCTTGTTCTGCCTAGGACTTTAATTAAAATAGCAGCAGTGTCTTGTGAGAACAATTAACAGCCGTGACTAGTAATGCGATTTCGAAGTGCTCCTGCTGCTGCTGCTGCTGCTTCAGTAAGAGACGATCTTACTTAATTTAATAGCAGGAGCCTTGTGCTGCAAATTGCTTTAAAGCAGCACCTTTGCTTTTTACCAATTACCGGATAACATTGCTTCACTCTTAAAGCGAAGTTTGCGCGAAAGAAAGGTAGCTAGCTGTGCACGTTCCTCTACAAACCATTGTTAAAGATTTTATCTTAGATTTACGAGGGGGTGTCTCAGAGTTTTAATTTTCACTGCTTAATAATGTAATAGAGAGTTTGTATTGATAGTGTTTCTTAGCTCTTCTCTACATAGTCATCATACAGATATATACATTTTTCTCAGCGTTTCTTGACCTTCCGAATACCTTGACTGTAGAAGTCTGCAGAATTCGCTTTAAACCACTCTTCCACTTCATTAATGACGTCATTTATGTTGTCAATTTGGTGAACACGCAACGGATAATTCATTTCTGGGAACAGAAAAGGTCACTTGGTACGAGATCGTGCGAATAAGGTGGATGCTGTAGTCTCAAAGCTACAATCACTTGTACTGTCAACTTGAGATGAATGAGCTGGTACATTGTCAGACAGAAGACGAACAACTTTGTAGAGCATACCGCGTCGTTTATTAATCAGAGCTATCCGTAACTTGTCCAGAAGATTGCAGCAGTATCTGTCAGTGATGGTTTGACCCTTGACAAGATAATCTGTAAGCATGACTCCACGACACTTCCAGAAAACTGAAAGCATGACCTTCCCAGCCGACTTTTGCACCTTTGTCTTTTTGGGAGGGGGGATCAACACGTTTCTAATCCATGCACATGGTTTTTATCTCTCGATCATTCAGATAGATCCAGGATTCATCCATAGTTACCAGACAATAAAAAAAAATCATCTTCATCTTGTTCCAACAGCATCAACATCTGTCTTAAAAGGTGACGTCGTGTTTGCTTTTGGAGAGGAGTTAGCAAACGTGAGGACCCACCGAGAAGACACCTTACACATGTGCAGTTCGTCCACACACTACCATAACTAAGATGTGTCTCGGTCATGATCATTTGGATGGTTGCTCGTCTGTCTTCCAGTATTAAACACTCCACTTTCTTCACTGTGACAGCTGACGGTCTACCAGCTCTTGGCTCATCTGTCAGGGACATGTGACCAGTTTGAAAATTCCTTTTACACCTCACAATAGTGTCATACGATGGGCAATCATTTCCATAAACATTCGTCATCTCATCATGGATTTCCCGGGCAGTTTTGTCCTTCAAATGCAGCAAGTTGGTCACACTACCAGCCTCAAGTTTCTCCTTCTTACACCTCAGTCACTTCTAGCCCTCTCTGTAAAATAGAGGGGACTCAAATCAGTGAAAATACGAACATTATGTCCAATAATTTTCAACTTCCAACAATTTTCAGGAACAAAATGAGCAGAAACAAATTCGGTGATATTTTGTGGTATATGCGACTTGATGACAAGGACACACATTCTCAAAGAATAAGCGCAGATCGCTTTGCAGCTGCTACTCCTGTCTGGAATCCTTTTATTGCCAATTCCTTGCAGTGTTACATTCCAAGTTAAAATATCACTGTAGATGAGCAACTGTTTCCTTGCAAGGCTAGATGCTCTTTTGTTCAGTATATGAGCAATAAACCGGACAAATTTGGAATAAAGTTTTGGCTTGCAGTTGATGCAAATTCAAAGTATCTGGTGAATGATTTTCCTCACCTGGACAAGCGTCCCACAGGTATTCCTCTTGTAGAGCATGTTGTAATGCGTCTTATACGGTCATTTGTTTCTGCAGGAAGAAGTATTACATGTGACAATTTTTCTACAACCAAATGTCTCGCAGAGAGTTTAAAGCGTAAAAGTACAAGCATTGTGGGTACAGTAAAGAAATGTATAAGGGAAATACCTCAATCAGCAAAATCTGCTACAGCACCTTTGCACATAACTGTACTTTATAAGTCAGGGTTTGCACATTACTGTACTTTATAAGTCAGGCTTTGCACATAACTGTACTTTATAAGTCAGGCTTTGCACATAACTGTACTTTATAAGTCAGGCTTTGCACATAACTGTACTTTATAAGTCAGGCTTTGCACATAACTGTACTTTATAAGTCAGGGTTTGCACATAACTGTACTTTATAAGTCAGGCTTTGCACATTACTGTACTTTATAAGTCAGGCTTTGCACATAACTGTACTTTATAAGTCAGGCTTTGCACATTACTGTACTTTATAAGTCAGGCTTTGCGCATAACTGTACTTTATAAGTCAGGCTTTGCACATAACTGTACTTTATAAGTCAGGCTTTGCACATAACTGTACTTTATAAGTCAGGCTTTGCGCATAACTGTACTTTATAAGTCAGGCTTTGCACATAACTGTACTTTATAAGTCAGGCTTTGCACATAACTGTACTTTATAAGTCAGGCTTTGCGCATAACTGTACTTTATAAGTCAGGCTTTGCGCATAACTGTACTTTATAAGTCAGGCTTTGCACATAACTGTACTTTATAAGTCAGGCTTTGCACATAACTGTACTTTATAAGTCAGGCTTTGCACATAACTGTACTTTATAAGTCAGGCTTTGCACATAACTGTACTTTATAAGTCAGGCTTTGCGCATAACTGTACTTTATAAGTCAGGCTTTGCACATAACTGTACTTTATAAGTCAGGCTTTGCACATAACTGTACTTTATAAGTCAGGCTTTGCACATTACTGTACTTTATAAGTCAGGCTTTGCACATAACTGTACTTTATAAGTCAGGCTTTGCACATAACTGTACTTTATAAGTCAGGCTTTGCACATAACTGTACTTTATAAGTCAGGCTTTGCACATAACTGTACTTTATAAGTCAGGGTTTGCACATAACTGTACTTTATAAGTCAGGCTTTGCACATTACTGTACTTTATAAGTCAGGCTTTGCACATAACTGTACTTTATAAGTCAGGCTTTGCACATTACTGTACTTTATAAGTCAGGCTTTGCGCATAACTGTACTTTATAAGTCAGGCTTTGCACATAACTGTACTTTATAAGTCAGGCTTTGCACATAACTGTACTTTATAAGTCAGGCTTTGCGCATAACTGTACTTTATAAGTCAGGCTTTGCACATAACTGTACTTTATAAGTCAGGCTTTGCACATAACTGTACTTTATAAGTCAGGCTTTGCGCATAACTGTACTTTATAAGTCAGGCTTTGCGCATAACTGTACTTTATAAGTCAGGCTTTGCACATAACTGTACTTTATAAGTCAGGCTTTGCACATAACTGTACTTTATAAGTCAGGCTTTGCACATAACTGTACTTTATAAGTCAGGCTTTGCACATAACTGTACTTTATAAGTCAGGCTTTGCGCATAACTGTACTTTATAAGTCAGGCTTTGCGCATAACTGTACTTTATAAGTCAGGCTTTGCGCATAACTGTACTTTATAAGTCAGGCTTTGCACATAACTGTACTTTATAAGTCAGGCTTTGCGCATAACTGTACTTTATAAGTCAGGCTTTGCACATAACTGTACTTTATAAGTCAGGCTTTGCACATAACTGTACTTTATAAGTCAGGCTTTGCACATAACTGTACTTTATAAGTCAGGATTTGCACATAACTGTACTTTATAAGTCAGGCTTTGCACATTACTGTACTTTATAAGTCAGGGTTTGCACATAACTGTACTTTATAAGTCAGGCTTTGCACATTACTGTACTTTATAAGTCAGGATTTGCACATAACTGTACTTTATAAGTCAGGCTTTGCACATTACTGTACTTTATAAGTCAGGGTTTGCACATAACTGTACTTTATAAGTCAGGCTTTGCACATTACTGTACTTTATAAGTCAGGCTTTGCACATTACTGTACTTTATAAGTCAGGCTTTGCACATTACTGTACTTTATAAGTCAGGGTTTGCACATAACTGTACTTTATAAGTCAGGCTTTGCACATTACTGTACTTTATAAGTCAGGCTTTGCACATAACTGTACTTTATAAGTCAGGGTTTGCACATAACTGTACTTTATAAGTCAGGCTTTGCACATAACTGTACTTTATAAGTCAGGCTTTGCACATAACTGTACTTTATAAGTCAGGCTTTGCACATTACTGTACTTTATAAGTCAGGCTTTGCACATAACTGTACTTTATAAGTCAGGCTTTGCACATAACTGTACTTTATAAGTCAGGCTTTGCACATAACTGTACTTTATAAGTCAGGCTTTGCACATAACTGTACTTTATAAGTCAGGCTTTGCACATAACTGTACTTTATAAGTCAGGGTTTGCACATAACTGTACTTTATAAGTCAGGGTTTGCACATAACTGTACTTTATAAGTCAGGGTTTGCACATTACTGTACTTTATAAGTCAGGCTTTGCACATAACTGTACTTTATAAGTCAGGCTTTGCACATAACTGTACTTTATAAGTCAGGGTTTGCACATAACTGTACTTTATAAGTCAGGCTTTGCACATTACTGTACTTTATAAGTCAGGCTTTGCACATTACTGTACTGTATAAGTCAGGCTTTGCACATAACTGTACTGTATAAGTCAGGCTTTGCACATAACTGTACTTTATAAGTCAGGGTTTGCACATAACTGTACTTTATAAGTCAGGCTTTGCACATAACTGTACTTTATAAGTCAGGTGACATAACTCTGACATACTATCAGGGGAAAAAGAACAAACATGTGCTTCTTTTGAGTTCAAGGCATGACACAGTTACTATAAATAAACAACATCCTAAGAAGCTACCAGAACCAGTGGCGTACTACAATAACACCAAGTACGGCGATGACGTCGTCGATCAAATGGCTCGACTGTACACAGTGAGATATGGATACAGAAGATAGCCTATGCATGTTTTTCTCAATGTGTTGTCCTTGGCAGCTATTAATGTATGGGTACTCTATAAGGAAGTAACAAGTGAAGAAGTAAGCAGATGTCAGTTCATATACAGCTTCACAGAAGGACTGCCTTCAGCATATAAATCCCCAAGGATACAAACTACACTTCCTAACACAGTATCTCAGCAGAGCAACATTTAGAAGTCTTGTCAAACTGGCGGATGAAGAAGGAAGAATAGGAGCAAGCATTTATGTAACAAATGCAGCAAGTATGTTTGTGTACCATGTTTAGACAACACTGAATACACGTGTGTTAGGTGTTACGATGCTGCAGGTGGCTTTGAATGAGCGAAATCAGGTTTATAAGTGCTATATGTACTATATAATGTGGTATGGAGAATTTTATGTTGAAAGACACGTGTTTGCTAACGGCAGTTGTCCATTTTACATTTGGTTATGAAGTATATTCTGATTAATTTTTAGGCTTAAGATGTTCATTTTACCATGTAATTCTTCAGACAAAAATAAAATTATATACTGCTAAACTGTATAAATAATTGATGATAGTTTCTCGGGCTAACAGCCAGGTCAGATTAGGGTAACTACCCTTAAGCTTTCAGCGACTAACTCTGCCGCCATCCTCAGGGGAACTGAATCTAGGCTACTAGATTCAGTTAGCCTAGATTCAGTTCCCCTGAGGATGGCGGCAGGGTTAGTCGCTGAAAGCTTAAGGGTAGCTACCCTAGTCTGACCTGGCTGTTAGCCCGAGAAACTATCATCAATAATCAACACCGGGAAAGCTTCAAGTCATTAATGTAAAGATAATATTAAATAAATTGGTATGCATTAAAATTTGTTTAGCAGTTTAAAAAGGGCAAATAAAACAACATCCTTAAAAATGACGGGTTTGTCTTTCTCGGTGGACCATACTCGCCAGTCCTTCTAGAGTTATATCGGACGATGAATGAAATGGTGTTCAGGTAAGTGCAAAATACAAGGAGCTTAGAGGTATCAGACATTCATCTTTCAGGAAATGGGAGAACTTTATCTAAATTACTAAACCTGACCGAGATTCGATCTCCGGACCTCTTGAACGTGAGGCATAGTCGCCTCCTTCTGCGCTACTGAGGCGGGCCATAAGTATCTTGATTAACAAGAAGTAGATAGAGCAGTAACTGTTTCCATAAGGGTAGAGAAGTTCATGTGAGTGCAACACATCAGCTGTTTCCTGAATTTTAGTCGCTATATTTCGCAGCTGTACCAACTGACGCAGTTTCGGTACTTGGTATGCAATGAAAGAAGCGCTGTCTATTCTTCTGTCGGAATGCTCCAACTCGAGTGGTAATGGAATGTGCAGTACACAATGGTCGGCTGTTCTCTCCTGACATGACGTGATCAAAAACGTCATCACAAAGAACGCTCTGGCATTCTTGGAGCAGCAAAGGACTTGAACCTGAGCATTCCAAATTGACGAGAAATAATACAGAAGTTAACAAAGAGATTGTAAAAGTATCTCGGGTGGTGAATCCAATCCACATCAGCTTGATTACTAAGTATAATGAGTATACTGATATAAGTACTGGAAAATCATGTTTTGAAGTGGTTTGAATTTAAAAATTATTTTTAGAATAACCATGTGTATCTGGGTGTGTGTAGACAGATAATTAAAAACTTAAACACCATCTTGAACAAGGCTTTACACGAAACTAGTGTTAAATGAAAAATTATCTACAAAGAAGATATTATCTGTTTTCTGTGTACAAGGGTAGGTCAAAAAGTAATGCCTCCTATTTTTTCTACAAAGAAGGTATTATTTTTTTCTGTGTACAAGGGTCGGTCAAAAAGTAATGCCTCCTAGTTTTTCTCTTTTAATTGCCGAGAAAATTGAATCAAATTTACATAGCTTGAAAACTACAACATTGACGATTAATTTGTCACTATTCAATACAATCTGCGTCCTTTTCCACAGTTTTGGTCCACCTTTTAACTAGGGCATGTATTCCAGTGTGGTAAAACACAATGTCTTGCTTCCTAAGCCATTGTCACACTGACGTTTTCACAGCCTCCTCATCTTCAAAATGAATCCCACGATGAGCTTCCTTTAGTGGCCCGAACAGATGAAAGTCTGATGATGCCAGGTCAGTGACGTAAGACTTGCCATACCAATTTCTCAATTTCTGCAGTGGTGTAACGGCTGGTGTGTGGTCTTGCATTGTCATGCAAAAGAAGAACATCCGCCATAGTTTTGTTGGGTTAACTCGGCGAAGACGTGCTTTCAGCTTTTTGAGAGTTTTGACGTATTGGACAGAATTTATTGTGCATCCCTGCTCCAAAATATCAACCATAAGCACACACTGTGCATCCCAAAACACTGTCGCCATAACTTTCCCTGCCGAACGCTGAGTTTTGAATTTGTTTTTCTTTGGTGCCGTTGTGTGATGCCATTCCATTGACTGCCTCTTTGATTCAGGTTCATAAAAATGAACCCACGTTTCGTCTCCAGTAACAGTTTTTTTTCCAGAAACTCCTCTCCCTCCAAATTGAGGTGCTGTAAGTGTTCGGAGGCTATTGTTTTCCTTGTTTCTGTGTTTTGGGCGGTTAACATTCTTGGTACCCAACGTGAACAAACTTTTGAGTAACCCAGTTGTTGAATAATCGTCGTCACACTGCCTTTACTTAAGGAGGTAATGCGACACTGTTCACCTGTTGTTACCCGGTGATCACCACAAATGTCATCGACTCGCTGAATGTTGACTGGATTCACTGCCGCTTCGCTTTTCATCTGTCAATGGTGTTTGCCCTTCAGCTTCGTTACAGCGACGAACTCATCGTCTAAGAGTGTTGACATCCTCCGTTGCATCACTATACACATTTTTTAGCCTTTCGTGAATGCGAATTGGCGTTTCACCTTCCGCAGTCAAACATTCAATCACAGAACCCTGTCTAATACGAATGTCGATGTCAGCCATTTTGCAAGAGGATGTAGTGCTGCCACCTGTTGATATGGAAGTTACTACTGCAGGGAATTGGAGAAGAAGCTTTGAGAAATTGCGCCAAATTCAAAGTTTTCACATAACTTATTTATGGAAAAAATAGGAGTTATTAAATTTTGACCCACACACGTACATTGTTGCTAGTGGCATCGCTTGTCATTAAACCTATTTTATGAACAAGCTTAGTTGTCTTCCTGCTTATTATTTCGATACAAATGTAGTAGTCAGTTCAAAACTAATTTCACGATGAGCTGGAGACTTGAATGCTTAAACATAACACAGAACCGGATGACAATGTAAAATTAATTGATTTTCTATAAAATACGAGTATATACAACTCCCAACTACCCTTTAAAGAAAAGAACGTTTAGTCTAACTTCACCTTGATTTGGGGGCTTGAAACCTTAAACATACCTCGAACTAGATGGCAAAGCAATATTAACACACACACACACTATATATATATATATATATATATATATATATATATATATTGATAGGTTTCAAAATCTCGTTACGTGCTACTTCTTTACCAAAGTCGTCTTCTTGTAGTTTATCTGATATCTCATGCACTTTTCCCAGTCTTGTTGTCTTCCTTGTCAATTTCTTCGTGAATAAGTCGCTCAACGTCAGACAGTTTAAAAATATTATTTCTGTTTACAACATAATTTGAGCCCATGTTAACTCTATTGGATTGTTCTAGCAGTAGTAAGAGGGAAGGTGGATCGTGTCTTATTGATCCAACTGATACACTTTTTCATGGACGAGTAACTGAATAATACTGCTTTGAACTCTCTAGAGTAAATAGAGATTACCTATTACCGCCTCTTAACTTCGCATTTTAGACACCGTGCATCATACTGGTATCCGCCTTGCCACAGGAGCTTTCCGCACCAGTCGAGTCGACTGCCTGTATGCAGACTCAGGTGAACCTCCACTCCATATTCGTCGCTCGCTGTTACTCTGCTCATATGTTTCGAAATTGGCAAGTTATCTCAATCATCCTTGTTTTAAACCAGTTCTGTGTCCAGATTTAGTCCACCGTTATATGCGCCCTGGTTCTCGGACACGCCCCGTGGGAATAAGATTTCGGGATCTCCTACATTCGCATGGCCTCCGAATGCCTCGCGTGGAGAGGTCGTCCATCAGCCCTTATCCTGCTTGGCAGCTCGATCGTGCGCGGTTCGATCTCGCTCTTTCCAGCAACTCTAGACTCGCTACTCCACATTCGGTGTTCCAACAACTTTTTGCCGAACTACTGGGCCGTTACCCTATGTTCCGGTCTTTACAGACGGTTCTCAGTTAGGTAGCACTACGGGTTGCGCGTTCTTCATTAACGGTGAGGCTCATAAATTTCGCCTTCTGGACTCCACTTCGGTCTTCTCAGCAGAGCTGTATGCCATCTTCTATTTGCTCCTTTTTATTTGCAAGTTAGCTCCTGGCTCTTTTATTGTTTGCACTGACTCTCTAAGTGCTCTTCAGGCCTTGCAACAGCACACTGCCGCTCACACCCTCGTTTTAAAAATACAGGCCCAGATCTCGCAAATGTTCAGTCGCGGATACCATTTTGTTTTTACTTGGACCCCAGGCCATGTGGGGATTTCCGGGAACGAGGAGGCGGACGCGGCTGCTAAGTCCGCTTGCCGTTTGCCCCGGAGTTCAACAACTACGGTGCCATACCAGGATGTGCAACGTTTTTTCCGACGCCAACTCCTATCTGCTTGGCAGCAGTCCTGGACAGCTTTGGAAGGTACACAACTCCTGCAGGGATAACCGGCGAGTCGAGGTGATAATCACCCGGCTAAGAATTGGGCACACACGAGCGACCCATGACCATTTGTTAAGAGGGGAACCGGCCCCTGTGTGTGCTCCGTGTGCAGTACGCCTTACTGTGCGGCATGTATTGCTCGAGTGCCCGCAGTACGCCCGCATTCGCCAGTCAGTAGGCTTGGGGACTAACTTGCACGGTGTTTTAGGCGACGACCCAGTGGCCGTGGATAAGGCACTGCGGTTTGTTGCTAAATTCGGTTTTAATAAACAAGTCTGACTTGTAATTTATATTTATTAATTTTAGAGATTTTAAAAATTTAGTCCTGGGATGAGTTTTTTATGTGCTTTTAATAGTTGAGTGTTTTATTTTATCTTATTTTATCTCACTTTTTAACTTAGTTTGTGTAGCTTTTAGTTCTAAGAGTTAACTTCGGGCCCAAATGACCTTGTTGTCGATGGGCCCTAAAACACCACACACTCACTCATTAGAGATTACGAACAATTCATAAACAAAGATATAATGTGACCAGACACGTTCTGACAGACCAGCAAGAAGTGTATTGTTACCTCTCATCGAATTTAACAAACACTTTGACTTATTCAAAGTACATATTTCTTTTGTCACGTCATGTCAAATGTTTACGTTTCAGTTCTGAGTAAATTCAAATATACGTTCACACCTACATGACAACCAATAATGATATTCATTACAGCGCTTACGTCGTAATGTATTGTTATAATATAATGGTATCTACTTTATTTATTTGTATTAGGAAAATTATTTGAGCTAAAAGTATGGGGCTTTTACGGTTATGTCAAGTACATCACTTTGTCCTTCCTCACGGATAAGTTTTTGCAAAATCAGTGCGAATAGTATTTATTAGAGATTGATTAGTTTAGCGCTAGTCACACACCACTTAGAGGGAATGAAATACGACAACACCACAGTACTCCTATTCCTTGCTTATCTAGAAGCACTTTCCTATTTGAAACACATAATAAATCCATATTTCGTTTAAAATTTACCAAAACCTGCATGCGTATAGACTGTATAACTGAACACAACGGTGGATTGTGGGAAGTAAAGGAAGTCTTATGATTGACATTTCGGATATAGGGAAGATAGCTGTTTCTTTGTTGACGTCAACATTGCTATGAATAAAGAATCTCCTTACGCAACAGAAAATCCTGTCTGTGGAAACCGCATGTCAAGCTACTTTATATTTTGAACATAGCCCCAAAGAGTCGCAAGAACTCAACGCCTAACCGTTGTGTTTACCCTTAAAGGTAATATGATATTAGCCCAAGAAACTAAAGGGTACGAAATCCAAGCATAAGTTAATTTATTTCTAAAAATTTAACTTGGCATTTTAAAGCATATTGTCACATTCACATACCTTCAATAAAGGCATACTTTGCGGTCCACTTCAGCCAATAGAGGTCATTAGTACTGCCCTTATGGCATATTGCCTTCTGCGTGAAATAAAAATTAAAAATTTACAGGACTGTACAATAAAGAATGATCTGAACTTTTTTTGACAACGTACCTTTATTCATCCTCATAATTATGATGGTTCTTCTCAAAATAGTATCCCCTGAATGCGATGTACTTGTCCCAAGGTTTCTGTCAGTCTTCAAAGGCATGCTGGAAAGAATTTTTTGAGAGATCCTTCAAAATCGCCTCCGGAGCCTTTACCGCTGCTTCTGATCATGGATAATGTCTCCCACGAAGGCATTTCTTCAAGTTAGGGAATAGAAAATGTCACATGAGGCTAAATCCGGACTATAGGGAGGGTGAGGGATGTACTGCACGGTGATTTTTGCATGATATTCAGCAACAACATTGGCAATATGCGGTCGCACATTATCGTAGTGCAGCATCTAGTCTGCTTCACGGAAATGTGGTCTTTTGCGCCTGATATGGATTTGCACTGTTTTCAGGATATCCCTGCAGTATTGTCCAATTACTGGTGTGTGTGCAGGTACAACATGCTGATAACCATTCAATGAATATCAAAGAATGAGATGACCATAACTTTCCCAGCAAAAGCAACCACTTTTGCTCTTTTGGGGGTTGGTGATGAAGGAGATTTCTACACTGAGCTTTGCTGTTTACTCTCAGAATCAAAATGATATAGTCAAGTTTTATCAGCAGTGATTACGTTTGAAAGAAACTCCGGATCTTCCTCTAACATCAGTTTTAACTCCATGAAGATCTACATGCGAATGTCCTTTTGTTCGGGAATCAACATTCTTGGAACACATCGCGCACAAACACGTCTCATGTGTAATGTTTCTGTCACCAACGTGTGGGTGGTACCCAATGAAATTTACAGTATTTCAGAAAGTGGTCTTAAGGTAATTAGTCGATCCTCTCTCACAATGACAGCAGCAGTGTTGATGTTTTCTTCCGTAAGAGCAGTAACTGGAGCACCGGGTCCACCTTCTTTGAAATTGATTGTCTCCCCTCTGTGCTGTAGGGAAGAACAGTCTCTCCATAGACCTCCTGTAACATTTTATAGGCCTCAGTTGAAGATTTGTTGAGACGAAAGCAGAACTTCAAAGCCGTATATTGTTCCTCACGTGTTACCTCCATGGCGGCGGTAGGCGATACTGAACATATCTGAACTTCCCTGGTTCTCACAGGTGGTAACCAGAAGTATCAACAAGGAAACTACTACGGCGTTTTTGGTTCACATTAAGCTAACTGAATATAATACAATTGTATTTTAGTGCGAAAAATTGTGACCGTAAAAAATTATAATCATTCTTTACTGACAGCTCTCTTACCTCCCATTTCAGAAGTATAGTTTTGTAAAATTAAAGCCAATATTAGGGAACCTCTGGGAAGGGACAGTTTAGCAAATTTATTTGAGTAATTCTACATTTTGAGAAACGTACATTCTTCGTATAGTAATATTATATCTATCTCCTACATTTTACCACTTACACAAAACTGATTCACAATGAAAAAGTCCTATGAGTTGGTAATTGAATATGTATATCAATTTTTAATGAAAACGTATATACATAACGTCATTTCATGCAAGTCAAAGATTTTGCATTGTATGGGATGTGAAAATTAGCTTGAAAATGCCCGTGCTACACAGTGTGATCAATATCAATCTGAACCATTTTAATGAGCCAGAGCTTTCGAGCGAATAACAGGACACACGTACAACTATGGGAGAACATAATACACAACTGGGAGATTACCTTACACTATTTACATCTCAGAGAAAATGTTGGGAGTGTCCTCCACCAGCATCTATACATGTTTGTACTCGTCTCACTATATTCTGTGAAGTTTTACGGAGATGATATCAAATTGAGTGAAGGTTATTTCCAGCAAGATGGAGCAACGTGCCATACATCTAATGACTCCATGGAGTTTGAAGCCGAAATTGTAAATGCATAAAATATTGAAATTATATAATTTGGAAATCACCGCATTTTGAAAGGGTACAGTTAATGGTGGCTTAGTTGGTGTTAAAAGTGACAAGAATGGGATAATTGATGGATAGAGTCAACATGAAAAATTCAATGCCATGGCCGGGATTTGAACCACGGATCTCCTGGTTTCCGTCCAGTCGCTCTTAACCTTTAAGCTACCATGGCCAACGCACCGTCCTGACATTAAATTCTCCAGTTGACTCCTATATTTCCCCGGTAGACCACTAGGGGCTCTCGCATCCGAGATACACCGTTTTGTGGCGACTTACTATTGTAATGTACTTACTATTGTAATGATGAAGCCTGGGACTTAAGTACTTACAATAGTAAGTCGCCACAAAACGGTGTATCTCGGATGCGAGAGCCCCTAGTGGTCTACCGGGAAAATATACGAGTCAACTGGAGAATTTAATGTCAGGACGGTGCGTTGGCCATGGTAGCTCAAAGGTTAAGAGCGACTGGACGGAAATCAGGAGATCTGTGGTTCAAATCCCGGCCATGGCATTGAATTTTGTCATGTTGACTCTATCCATCAAATATCTTAGCCTATATACGGCTAGTGTGGAGAAATGATTAATTTCCATCAATTAACTAAAATAATAAGAATGGGATAAATTTGTGAAACCAGGTAGGAAAGGTCACAGGACAGGTACAGTAGCCGTATTCCCATAAAAGCCATGGGTGTTCAGTGGGCGAGCCTGTTTTCAATATCCGCTTGTCGCCTCATGTATGCCAGTACCTCCCTCTCTCCCGTCCCTCCAGCCGTATGCGTCAACCTGTATGCGCAAAGGTCAGTGTGTATCCTCATCTAGACGAGTGAACTTGGTTATCCCGTGCTTTGTTGGGAACACTAAATCTGTGAAACTTATCAGTTAGAATGCAGTTAAAGAAAAACTAAACCTCAATCTTCCAGAAAAGTTTGATCTTGTGATAGACAACGCTTCATATCACAATGTGACCAGAGAAAAATTCCCCACAGCGAACACAAAAATCCAGGATATGCATCACTGGTTGGTTAAGCATAGGATTCCGTTCGGAAGCCATATGCTGCAAGCGGAACTATATGATCTTATTAAGTTGCATAAGCCAACACATAAGAAATATATTGTGGATGCAATTTTAGAAGAAGATGGGCACGTAGTTCTCCGCTTACCACCGTACCATCCCGACCTGAATGCCATAGAAAAAATTTGGGCAAATGGAAAAGAATGGGTTGCGCTTTGCAATGTGAGCTTCAACATGGGAGACGTGTGGCGTTTGTGCGAACAGCGATTTGGTGAAATAGGAGAAGCAGAATGCGATCCAGTTTGCCGGCATGTTCACCAAGTGGAAGAGAAATATATAAAAACTGAGGGTCTCCTAGAAACAGAGGTGGAAAAGCTGACGATCACTGTTAATGACGAGAGTAGCAGCAGTGATTCGGAAAGTGATTACTCAGCAACGTCTAAATATGAGTGCAGCAGCAGAGCCGAGAGGTACGTTTTCGAGGGATGTGCAGACGACATGCTGGACGGCATCGAGGAACTTCCCAATCACCTCACGCCTAAGCCACACCCATTGTTGGTGAGAGTCGCTCCTAAGGTAAGCAATGCATTATGCCAGGATTTTTACGGAAGTAATCTAACTCTACTTGTCTTACTCCCGAGACTGGTTTTCTCGGAAACTGACTGCACACCTGGTCCAGGAAAATAAGTGAAAGGTCTCTTGGTTGGTGTGACCACGTGATGTTTCGCGCTAAAATTTGTAGGGGGTTAAGGGGAAGTAGCATCGTGATCTGAGACCACGAGGGAAAAGAAGTAACTTGGGTTGAAACACTCGTGGAAAGGTGTTGGTCCACAGGCAGCTGGTCATCAACCTAACCAACATTGTGGTATATTGTGATAGTTAGTGAACCTATCCGGCGGCCGTAGCTACAAAGACGTATCGTCATACCTTCAATTCTATTTTATGCTAATAAATCGCATTTAGAAGAAAGCTCTGGGTTTTTCTGCGCTAATTTCCCACGCATACCCTGAGTGCAAGATCCATGCTGAGCAGCTGAGGCAGAAATCTACGAGAAGCAGCATCTCACTTAGTAATAGCGAAAGAGAACGTGGAGTCGTTGTATTCCACCTTCGAAAAGCACCAACGAGACGACAGTTTATCGACGTGTCGTTAATTCCCGCTGCAAGTTTGTAACCAGTTCTTTTAATAATCGAATGATCTCAAAAGTTCTGTAGGCCACCGGATCCCCTGACTTAAACTTATCGGATTTTATCTGGTAGGAGTATCTAATAACAGAGTGTACAAGAATAGGCCACGGACAGTGTGTGGAATGCCATTTGTTCTGGCCCGTCGGAGAGTTTCCAACTGGTCAGTTGTAGTTAATCTGACCTCTGCACTCTCGTGACTTCTTGGAACGACCTCTGTCTGACTCCTCTCACCTCATCCTTCCTCCCGTCGGTGCTCGACTTGGGGCATAGATACAATAGACTAAGAGTGGAACTCCTTTCCATAGGGTAATGTAATCCAACGTGGTACAAATAAACAAGACTTAAACGATTTTTAAATACCTTGATTTGGGAAAGGAATAAGTTCTTCTAACATATTACCTCGTGGTCATCTGACCTTGTCAGCTAACAAATGCTGTACATCAATAATTGAAATTATCCACAAGTTTTCCTCTAAAGTAAATATATTCTTGGTTCAAAAATCATTATGGGAAAAGCACATTTCGGAAATATGTTACCCCGATCAGAGATTTGAGCAAACGACAGGCAGGGGATTGTGTACTTTAGAACTTCTGGAAAGATGTGCTCAATCAGGAAAGTTCTCCCTTCAACAGGATCAATGTGGTAATCAAATACTTCCGTTGAAAACAGAATTGGTTACATAGCCGCACCCTTCCACTGTCCAACATCCAACTAATTTCAACGCAGTTCAGCTTTCTCCATCACATCACAGCGGAGTAACTGTTACATTACAATCAAATATTCGGTAGATAGATTTTATTGAAAATACATGTTCTAAAAGCCACTAAACCTATTTAGATAAAAACCGCGTATGTGAAAATAAACTTAATTTATTCAAGTATAGCATCCTCCAACAGTGTGACCCAAAGATTATGAAGATCTTCCTCCCACAGTCTATTCTTTATACGTAACGTTCCTACACGAATAGATGACCCTGGATTTACGGTCTAGCTCGAAACTTAACGCGCTTTTTACAGCTTCATACATGTTTTGAGTTTGTTTTGATAGCTCTAACACAAATAAAAAAGTGCATGCACCGTTACAATTACTGTATGAGGTAAAAAGTACCCTAATTTGTGACAGAACCGAAATCAATCTACATGATTGTTAGTAATTTTGACATGACTGTACAACGAAAGTACGTGTTTGCTGAAGATTTAATTGCAATTGGTCCTACTGTGTAGATCTGCCATTTTTTGTTCCAATGTTACCATTAACTGATGCCTGTTATAAATTCAAAAATAAATAGGGGCATTTGACTCACCTGGTAGACTCCAGCACGAGATATATTGAAATGGGTATTTGGGGTGAAGTCGCAATGTATCCAATGTTACGACTTAACATTTGTCGTCCACTTGTGTTGCACATGCAAGCCACCATTGCACTGATAAGACTGCCACGTGACTATGGACAGAATAACCGGTTCAACTGGCTCTGTTTTCTGTTTGGTGAAGGTAGTGCAACGAGAGGGAAAGTAAAATCACCGTTATTGTGCCTTCCTTCTCACACCTGTTCTAGACATCATCCAACAAATATGATTTTTACACGATGGTGCGCTAGCTCATTGCAAAACAAACTGCAAAAGTTCACGATTGAGTTGCTTAGGTGCTGATATACTGTGCCCAAGGTTGGAGGTTCAAATCCGGCCGAGACTGATGCTCTTTAAGATTATTACAGCCACTGTTAGTATTATGTAGATTTACTAGCAATTAAGATAACTTATTGTGGAGATATTTGACGACATCGTTAAAAAATAAAGCAGTTATTTATATAAGAGCTCCCGCATTCGCATCTCTGTTAGGGTAAGATACCCCGATTAAGTCTTTTCCTGAGGTTTGCCTTATACTTGGCATCTGTAAGCCCAGTTCCAGTATCAGCTAAACAGTTAAAGAACGTTGAAATATTAAAATATAGTGTGATCCAAATAAACCTGAACCATTTCAGTAAGCCTTAACTTTTGAACCAATAATAGGACACACGTCCAACTTTAGTAGAATGTAATGCACAATTGGGAGATTACATTACACTATTTACATCTCAGAGAAAATGTTGGAAGTGTCCTCTACCAGCATCTATACATGTTTGAACTCGTCTCACCATATTTTCTGAAGTTATACGGAGAGAATCCTCGCAAATGTTACTTATTTCGCTTCGAATGGATTCCTTGAGAACATCAGTTGTCCGTGGACTATTCTTGTACACTCTATTTTTTAGATATCCCCACAAGAAAAAATCCCCTGAGGTTAGGTCAGAGGATCTGGGAGGCCACAGACATTTTGAGATTATTCGATTATCAAAGAAGCTGGTTACCAGATTCATGGTGTCATTAGATGTATGAGACGTTGCTCCATCTTTCTGAAAATAACCCCCTCTCAATTCGGCATTATCCAGCTGCTCGACAAGTCTCTTGAAGATACCTATATAAACTTTAGTGTCTACAGTCATATCCAAGAAAATGGGACCAACGATCCTGGAAGCTGACAGCCCGGACCAACATGCAATGGGGTTTGGTGGATCACTTGGGCTTTACAGCAGCACAATGGCTGGTGTTTTGTGAGTTTCTTTAGCCTGAGAGATGAAACCATGCCTCATCTGTAAACCACGTCATGGACGTGGAATAAGAGTATCCTGAAACAATCGACAGTAACTGATTCGTTTATCATAATGTGCTTCTTTCAGTTGTTGTACCATATGTACTCTGTAAGGTCACAGCTCTTTGACATGTTCCATATGTATACCCTGACTCCTGTCTCAATCGACAGTAACTGATTCGTTTATCATAATCTACTTCTTTCAGTTGTTGTACCATATGTACTCTGTTAGGTCACAGCTCTTTGACATGTTCCATATGAATACCCTGACTCCTGACTCAATCGACAGTAACTGATTCGTTTATCATAATCTGCTTCTTTCAGTTGTTGTATCATATGTACTCTGTAAGGTCACAGCTCTTTGACATGTTCCATATGAATACCCTGACTCCTGTCTCAATCGACAGTAACTGATTCGTTTATCATAATCTACTTCTTTCAGTTGTTGTACCATATGTACTCTGTAAGGTCACAGCTCTTTGACATGTTCCATATGAATACCCTGACTCCTGTCTCAATCGACAGTAACTGATTCGTTTATCATAATCTACTTCTTTCAGTTGTTGTACCATATGTACTCTGTTAGGTCACAGCTCTTTGACATGTTCCATATGAATACCCTGACTCCTGTATCAATCGACAGTAACTGATTCGTTTATCATAATCTACTTCTTTCAGTTGTTGTACCATATGTACTCTGTAAGGTCACAGCTCTTTGACATGTTCCATATGAATACCCTGACTCCTGTCTCAATCGACAGTAACTGATTCATTTATCATAATCTGCTTCTTTCTGTTGTTGCACCATATGTACTCTGCAAGGTCAGAGCTCTTTGACATGTTCCATATGAATACCCTGACTCCTGTCTCAATCGACAGTAACTGATTCGTTTATCATAATCTACTTCTTTCAGTTGTTGTACCATATGTACTCTGTAAGGTCACAGCTCTTTGACATGTTCCATATGAATACCCTGACTCCTGTCTCAATCGACAGTAACTGATTCGTTTATCATAATCTACTTCTTTCAGTTGTTGTACCATATGTACTCTGTAAGGTCACAGCTCTTTGACGTGTTCTATATGAATACCCTGACTCCTGTCTCAATCGACAGTAACTGATTCGTTTATCATAATCTACTTCTTTCAGTTGTTCTACCATATGTACTCTGTAAGGTCACAGCTCTTTGACATGTTCCATATGAATACCCTGACTCCTGTCTCAATCGACAGTAACTGATTCGTTTATCATAATCTACTTCTTTCAGTTGTTGTACCATATGTACTCTGTAAGGTCACAGCTCTTTGACATGTTCCATATGTATACCCTGACTCCTGTCTCAATCGACAGTAACTGATTCGTTTATCATAATCTACTTCTTTCAGTTGTTGTACCATATGTACTCTGTTAGGTCACAGCTCTTTGACATGTTCCATATGAATACCCTGACTCCTGACTCAATTGACAGTAACTGATTCGTTTATCATAATCTGCTTCTTTCTGTTGTTGCACCATATGTACTCTGCAAGGTCAGAGCTCTTTGACATGTTCCATATGAATACCCTGACTCCTGTCTCAATCAAGAGTAACTGATTCGTTTATCATAATCTACTTCTTTCAGTTGTTGTACCATATGTACTCTGTAAGGTCACAGCTCTTTGACATGTTCCATATGAATACCCTGACTCCTGTCTCAATCGACAGCTACTGATTCGTTTATCATAATCTACTTCTTTCAGTTGTTGTACCATATGTACTCTGTAAGGTCACAGCTCTTTGACGTGTTCTATATGAATACCCTGACTCCTGTCTCAATCGACAGTAACTGATTCGTTTATCATAATCTACTTCTTTCAGTTGTTGTACCATATGTACTCTGTAAGGTCACAGCTCTTTGATATGTTCCATATGAATACCCTGACTCCTGTCTCAATCGACAGTAACTGATTCGTTTATCATAATCTGCTTCTTTCAGTTGTTGTACCATATGTACTCTGTAACGTCACAGCTCTTTGACATGTTCCATATGAATACCCTGACTCCTGACTCAATCGACAGTAACTGATTCGTTTATCATAATCTGCTTCTTTCTGTTGTTGCACCATATGTACTCTGTAAGGTCACAGCTCTTTGACATGTTCCATATGAATACCATGACTCCTGTCTCAATCGACAGTAACTGATTCGTTTATCATAATCTGCTTCTTTCAGTTGTTGTACCATATGTACTCTGTAAGGTCACAGCTCTTTGACATGTTCCATATGGCTACCCTGACTCCTGTCTCAATCGACAGTAACTGATTCGTTTATCATAATCTACTTCTTTCAGTTGTTGTACCATATGTACTCTGTAAGGTCACAGCTCTTTGACGTGTTCTATATGAATACCCTGACTCCTGTCTCAATCGACAGTAACTGATTCGTTTATCATAATCTGCTTCTTTCAGTTGTTGTACCATATGTACTCTGTAAGGTCACAGCTCTTTGACGTGTTCTATATGAATACCCTGACTCCTGTCTCAATCGACAGTAACTGATTCGTTTATCATAATCTACTTCTTTCAGTTGTTGTACCATATGTACTCTGTAAGGTCACAGCTCTTTGACGTGTTCTATATGAATACCCTGACTCCTGTCTCAATCGACAGTAACTGATTCGTTTATCATAATCTGCTTCTTTCAGTTGTTGTACCATATGTACTCTGCAAGGTCAGAGCTCTTTGACATGTTCCATATGAATACCCTGACTCCTGTCTCAATCAAGAGTAACTGATTCGTTTATCATAATCTACTTCTTTCAGTTGTTGTACCATATGTACTCTGTAAGGTCACAGCTCTTTGACATGTTCCATATGAATACCCTGACTCCTGTCTCAATCGACAGCTACTGATTCGTTTATCATAATCTACTTCTTTCAGTTGTTGTACCATATGTACTCTGTAAGGTCACAGCTCTTTGACGTGTTCTATATGAATACCCTGACTCCTGTCTCAATCGACAGTAACTGATTCGTTTATCATAATCTACTTCTTTCAGTTGTTGTACCATATGTACTCTGTAAGGTCACAGCTCTTTGATATGTTCCATATGAATACCCTGACTCCTGTCTCAATCGACAGTAACTGATTCGTTTATCATAATCTGCTTCTTTCAGTTGTTGTACCATATGTACTCTGTAACGTCACAGCTCTTTGACATGTTCCATATGAATACCCTGACTCCTGTCTCAATCGACAGTAACTGATTCGTTTATCATAATCTGCTTCTTTCAGTTGTTGTACCATATGTACTCTGTAAGGTCACAGCTCTTTGACATGTTCCATATGGCTACCCTGACTCCTGTCTCAATCGACAGTAACTGATTCGTTTATCATAATCTACTTCTTTCAGTTGTTGTACCATATGTACTCTGTAAGGTCACAGCTCTTTGACGTGTTCTATATGAATACCCTGACTCCTGTCTCAATCGACAGTAACTGATTCGTTTATCATAATCTGCTTCTTTCAGTTGTTGTACCATATGTACTCTGTAAGGTCACAGCTCTTTGACGTGTTCTATATGAATACCCTGACTCCTGTCTCAATCGACAGTAACTGATTCGTTTATCATAATCTACTTCTTTCAGTTGTTGTACCATATGTACTCTGTAAGGTCACAGCTCTTTGACGTGTTCTATATGAATACCCTGACTCCTGTCTCAATCGACAGTAACTGATTCGTTTATCATAATCTGCTTCTTTCAGTTGTTGTACCATATGTACTCTGTAAGGTCACAGCTCTTTGACATGTTCCATATGAATACCCTGACTCCTGTCTCAATCGACAGTAACTGATTCGTTTATCATAATCTGCTTCTTTCAGTTGTTGTACCATATGTACTCTGTAAGGTCACAGCTCTTTGACATGTTCCATATGAATACCCTGACTCCTGTCTCAATCGACAGTAACTGATTCGTTTATCATAATCTGCTTCTTTCAGTTGTTGTACCATATGTACTCTGTAAGGTCACAGCTCTTTGACATGTTCCATATGAATACCCTGACTCCTGACTCAATCGACAGTAACTGATTCGTTTATCATAATCTGCTTCTTTCTGTTGTTGCACCATATGTACTCTGTAAGGTCACAGCTCTTTGACATGTTCCATATGAATACCCTGACTCCTGTCTCAATCGACAGTAACTGATTCGTTTATCATAATCTACTTCTTTCAGTTGTCCTACCATATGTACTCTGTAAGGTCACAGCTCTTTGACATGTTCCATATGAATACCCTGACTCCTGTCTCAATCGACAGTAACTGATTCGTTTATCATAATCTACTTCTTTCAGTTGTTGTACCATATGTACTCTGTAAGGTCACAGCTCTTTGACATGTTCCATATGAATACCCTGACTCCTGTCTCAATCGACAGTAACTGATTCGTTTATCATAATCTACTTCTTTCAGTTGTTGTACCATATGTACTCTGTAAGGTCACAGCTCTTTGACATGTTCCATATGAATACCCTGACTCCTGTCTCAATCGGCAGTAACTGATTCGTTTATCATTATCTACTTCTTTCAGTTGTTGTACCATATGTACTCTGTAAGGTCACAGCTCTTTGACATGTTCCATATGAATACCCTGACTCCTGTCTCAATCGACACAACGATTTGTTTGGAGACTTCAATATACTTCTGCGAACATCTGTAATAGATGACGGTCTATGTTTTCCACTCTCACTAATGAGTATACCAGTTGTCTCCAACTTTCTTACGAGCGATAAAATTGTTGTCTTTGTCGGAACATTGCGTACATTAAATTCTCTTCGAAATTCCCGTTGTGTTGTTACCAAGGAATTTGTCTTTCAATATGTTTTCAAAACGTAAACACGGTCTCGTAGTGAGTACTGCATATATCTGTTATGACTGCATTTTTAAGACTGTCAGCTGTCAAGCATTGTCAGTGTTGTCAGTTCTCCCAGAGCCACTGGGATCATTAAAACAAATTTCTACATTCTACGAGCTTTCTAAGGGCAATTATGGCATATTGAAGTGGTTCAGGTTTAAATGGATCACACTGTATATGAAATAAGGTATTCGCATCTCTTTTTAGTATAAATTACCCCGATTAAGTCTTTTCCTGTGGTTTCTCTTATACTGGCCACATCGACACTTATCTCATTTGAGGATCATCACACCCACTTCCAGTATCAGATAAATGGTTAAAGAATTTTAAAAGATTAAAATATAAATAATATCCTTTTTGGGATATTTGTACAGAACCTTCGTATATTCCTTAAGTAGACCGCGTACCTCTTTACGTAAAACAAATGAATAAGATCCTTAAAGAGTTGTATTAACGTTGGTACTGGAGGAGAGAGTTTCAGCGTGAATAATACGCACTTTAACGGTTACCCCTACTCCACATTAGTGGCTGTGATCGAGTTAAATTTGATGCGAGTAATTAATGCCTGGGATGCAGATAAAATTATCAGATCTGCGCGATTTGTTGAACGTAATTAGTTCGGGCGGATTATTGCCTCGCTTGGCTGATGTGTTTTTGGAAGCTGCCGGCAGAGTGTGCCACTGCACTTCATGATAAGATGAACTTCTGCTTCAGTGAAAATATTTAGTTTTATACGATTTAATTGAGTTTTCTTAAGTTTTAGAAGTCTCTTAAGAAAGTTCTATACTACACAATGAACGAGGGACTTCCATTGAGGTATATAGTGAGCATTATTGAATTATTGTAATTTTAGAGAAGGAAGTATGTATACATTTTTGAAAGTTCAAACACGAATAAACGAATATATCTAAAAGTTTAATGCCGCAGTGAACTTTATATACAATCAGCTGCATGCTTTTGCCAGAAAATTCGAAATAGACATTTGAATTGTAACAGAAGTATTATTAAAGTGTGATATTTTATGATCAGACCTTGTATATCTTGAAAGCCGACTAGATGAGAGATGCTGCGAGATGATAACGCAGATGAAATGAAGGGACAGCAAATTCGCGGGATGTAATTGATTTATCCAAGATTTGTCTGGCGACCCGGGAAATCCCCGAAAGCGCCCATGGCTCAAGTAGGATGGCCACCGTAACAGAATCCTGACCTCCCAAATGCAGACCACAGACTAATCCGCCGTAGCCAACCCCGTTCGCTTATTAGATAGAAGAATAGGGAGGTAAAGCTTTTTATTGCTTAGACTTAGAATACTACAAGGGCTGTTATATAAAGTATCACTACAATTGCATTTGACAACTTACTTTTACTCATCCTCATAATTTTGATGGTCATACTCAAAATAGCCTCCCCTGAAAGCGATACACTTGTCTGAGCATTTCTGTCAGTCTCCAAAGACAAGCTGGAAACCTTTATATGAGAGATCCTTCAAAATCTCCTCCGCAGCCTTCACCACTACTTCTGATGATGGATAATGCCCCCCACGAAGAAGTTTCTTCAAGTTAGGGAATAGAAAAAAGTCACATGTGGCTACATGCGAAGTATAGGGAGGTTGAGGGTTCTACTTCACGTTGAGTTTTGCAAGACATTCATCAACAACATTGTCAATATGCGGCCGCGCATTATCGTGGTACAGCATCCAGCCTGCTTCACGGAAATGTGGTCTTTTGCGCCTGATATGGACTTGCACTGTTTTCAGGACATCCCTGCAGTATTGTCCAGTTACTGATGTGTGTGCAGGTACAACATGCTGATAATCATTCCATGAATATCAAAGAATGAGATGACCATTACTTTCCCAGCAGAAGCAACCACTTTTGCTTTTTTGGGTGTTGGTGATGAAGGCGATTTCCACAGTGAGCTTTGCTATTTGCTCTCAGGATCAAAATGATGTAGCCAAGTTTCATCAGCTGTGATTACGTTTGAGAGAAACTCCAGATCTTCCTCTAACATCAACTTTAACTGCATACAGACCTGCAAGAGTGTCCTTTTGTTCGGGAATCAACAGTCTGGGAACCCATCTCGCACAAACACGTCTCATGTGTAATGTTTCTGTCACCAACGTGTCCGTGAGACCCAATGAAATGTTCGGTATATCAGAAAGTGATCTTAGGTAATTCGTCGATCCTCTCTCAAAATGGCAGCAGCAGTTTTGATGTTTTCTTCCGTAAGAGCAATAACTGGGGCACCGGGTGCACCTTCCTTTGAAATTGATGGTCTCCCCTCTTTAAACATTTTAAACCACCTTCAAGCTGTGCTGTAGGGAAGAGCAGACTATCCATAGGCCTCCTGTAACATTGTATAGGCCTCAACTGAAGATATGTTGACACGAAAGCAGAATTTCAAAGCCGCATATTGTTCCTCGCGTGTTACCTCCATTGTAGCGGTAGGCTATACTGAACATGTCTGAACTTGCCTGGTTCTCACAGGCGGGAACCAGGAGTTCCAACAACGAAACTACTACGGCGTGCTTGTTTCATATTAAGCTAACATAATATAATAATACTGAATTTTAGTGCGAAAAGCTATGACAGTAAAATTATGATTATTCCTTATTGAATAGCATTCGTAGAATATCTTTAAAGCAGTTGACTATCAGTTATTGTTCTATCCTCATTGTGTCTGCAAGTAAATAGTAATAAACCGGTTCTTCAATTGTTTTTCTCGTGCACCATTAAAAAAACAGAAGAATAACCGTTATTTAGAAGGGCTATGGGAGAAAGTCATGTAAGAACGTTTTCGTGTTTATATACGGCTGTTAATTTCGCTGGCTGCTTTTGCGGGTGAAGGAAAAGAGCATTTGTGTGGTGGTGTGGAGTTGAAGTTGTTTTAAAAAGGTATTAAAAGTGCATCATAAGTTTAAAGGTCAAAAGTGGGGAGAGAAAATGGTGCTTGAAAGTGAATGAAGGGAGTATACCGTGTTTTATACATACATTTACTTAAACTTCTTTCACGAGGTCTTTCTGCATGACTGAGTCTTTGTATGTACTCTTGTAAGCACTCAGATACTATCTTCAACGTCTCACTGTATCTAACACGTACTTATACCAGGTAGAGGAGGAATTGTAGCCTATACAAAACTCGACATAAGGTTTTCCGTCCAATATTAGAAACAATTATGGTGTGTCTCTAAGTTTTTGTGAGGAATACGTTCTAGCAGATTGTTCCGTTGCTGTGGGTTTCGATGACCGAAAGTTGTGGCAACATATATAACAAGATTCGTGCTAGGATCTCGTTTCCCGTCGTCGATGTTACCTTTGTCCAAAATATTATGACTTGATGAAGAACATATTCCCCGAAGTTATCAGAAAAGTCCTTAATTATGCCTCGGCTAGCTTTGAATATTCTTCTGTTACATTCTTACTTACGAGCAATGAAAGCTGTAAGTTACAAGGATGGTAATGAGTGAAGAAATCATTAAGATTTTTAATTTGAATTTCTATAAGAAATCAATATTTGGTTTATTTCTTTTAACACTAACCCATTACAAAACTTCATACTGTGATTTGAATCAATCTAATACTTCAAATTGAACTAACACTGAAATATCTTCGAGCAATTTAAAAAGTATCCGATCTGTTCGACGTTTCAGAATGAAAGAAGAATTTTTTTTTTTTGTTTCTAAACCAAGATTATTTAATCCTTTTGTTACTATCGCTACCCGTATATTACTTTTATGTTATTGGCCGATTTACTATGAAGCAAAAATGATTATGTCGAACAAGGGTTACCAAAGCTCCAAGTTGTGCGCCAATTTGATGCAAATAAGATTGGTGAACGATGACAAATATGATTGGCGAGCAATGAGGTTTCTCTCAGGGTATGCGTGGATGGGTGTGAGAAGGAGATTTTCACAACACTGGAATGCCCATCTCCAAATTATTTATTCACTGCTTCTTCTTTTCAAACATCGAAATGGAAGTTGCCGACCGAGAGTTACCAATCTCGGTTTAGAGTTACTGAATGCTAATTGTTTATTACTCGATAAATTTTGATGACCCGACAAATATTCAAGACAGAACAGGTTGACCGCCCTAATAGGCTTCACGTCTCAGACTCCTCTCTTGTCTCAGCGGCTGCACGCCGAAGACCCTTCTGATCGGCCTCACGCCGAAGACTGATTATAATGGCTTCCTAGCCGCGAACTGTCCCCATCGGCTACACGCCGAAGAGTGCCCCCTGACCACAGCTGCACGTGTATATATCTCTAACTTTCACTCTCAATATTCCTTTTCAAACAAAGTCCCTTTGTGGCTGTTTTGGTCGCCATTGTAAACGATCCAAAGAATTCCCTATTCATACACGTCAAGTGACAATTCCTTTAGAAACCTTCTAAGGACACTGCTTCTTAAATGGCTTTGTTATGCACTTCTCCCAACTCAACTGGCCTTGCCCCTTGTCGTAACAAAGAACCGACATTCCTTTGACATCTATCATGATTCTTTGCTTCTGGCAAACCATAATTTCGGTATCAACTAATACGTCACTACATTACGTAATTCAATTATTACTACGGCCAATCACAAAATTACACAAACACACACACACACACACACACACATATATATTTGTGACTTTGTGGGTTTGTGAAATTAAAAGTCCAATTGCACAAACTTAAAATTCTCTTTATTTCCACCGAATGTCAGTTTAAACACTTGCCAATTACATAGAATTACGTAGCGCACACAATTAGAATTCACCAGTTTGTCTGTCACTGGTCCACTCTGCGCTCACTCCTCCGATACACGTTCACAGTCTTCCGGTCCGTCCGCTCACTCGGCGCTCCTCACGGCTGCTCGCCAAGAACTGAACTGCCTCGCCCACTGCAGCCCCTTTTTATAGGAATATCGGTGTTTTTCGAAGTCTCGCGTTTCAGTGAATCACCGTGAAGGTTCCAGACGGCAGGGGGAGGGGATAGAGACGGCCAGTGATGTTTTTCCAACCATCCCTTCGTTACCGCTATAAGACAAATGGGTAGGCGTGAGCGAATGCCTCCCCTCAGGCCTTACTGCCGGCTGGTTCTATAGAGAGTTCCGAGGTTCGGGTGACAATATATAAATGTATATATTTGTAGTTTACGTCCTCCAACGTTAAGTCATAACGGACGATGTATGGAATGGGTGAAATGATGCTCAGATGAGCCCAGGGTCCATAGAGCTTAGCTACCCGACATTCGTCTTTCAGGATAAGGGAAACCCCGGAAAGAACTTTGTGCAGGTAACTCACCCTTACCGAGATTCGAACACGGGACCTCTTGAACGTGAGACAGGCACACTGCCACCACGCCACAGAGGCGGGCACAAAATTACATATATTACCCGTCAGCTATCCTTACATATTGAGTTCTTTTGTTCTAAATCTTTAGTATATTATCAACGTCGTTTTTATACAGATGTACCAATATTTTAATCATCTTTGTATTACTACCCTACTTCTGAAAGCTCTTCCAAGTTTCACTCTAGCTATTCCATTTGCCATTGACTTATTCAAACCCAATACCTCTTTACAATGTGTATTCAACATGCTGTGTAATCTCATTAGCCCCCGGTAATTCCGCATATATGTCATCTTTGAGTCTACTATTGCTGCATATATTCTTTCAAGCCACTTTACTGACACCTTAATGTTTTTAAATATCGTACAGTCCTATGTCTCAAGACTTATTTATACAATTTCGGAAATTAACAAACATTCCACTCACGCTGCAATAATACCACAAATAAGTATTGTCTAACCATGGAACATCAAAAAGTGTAAATTCTCGACACCAGTGTTTAGCTGGAATTTGGTACCTACTTCAAGATGTTCATTTTTTTCCGTTCTTTCTGCTCCGTAAGCAGAGTAAAGTTGGAGTTTCTTTTAGAAGGCCGATGATGTCCAGTCATCAGCGTAAGAGCTTCAAGAACACCCTTTAGGGACTTTGCTATCTTAGCTTTGTATGCTTTTTGATAAGGCGCTCAACTGAAAGAAACAATCTCGCGCTGTTTCCTTTCTTGCAAAGCCGATGCTCATTTCGACGTTGCCAATGTCGTTCTGTTTCCTGCAGATTGCTCGAGCGTTTTTGTAAAATGAGGTTTTTGCATTGTGTAGCGCTTAGGCCGAGTCTAAAACGACTTGAGTAAAAAATCTGACGTGTTTGCCTTACAGTCTATGCCAAGTAAATCCAACGTGAGCTTTCGTTTCCCAGATAGTAATTTGAAATTAGCGGCTGTGTTTTGTAAATCATAACCTTTTTAAATGTATTATTATAAGAAATAGTGTGCCATGGGAGGATTAATAATTTATTCTTTTTAATTTTACCCTTCTAATATTATTGTCGCATTCTTAGAAAATCTTAAGGCAAGGCTACACAGAAAATTCGCCGAACATGTTGAAAATCATGGAAGTTAAGTGATAGTGATATGTTTTATTCACTGTGTGATATATTTTTTATTACATTTTGTCCAAGAGACAAAAGAAAGCCAGTAGATAACGTTTGACTATCACTGAAATTTATTGTATTTCTGATTCCATTTTATGTTTAACCGAATTAATAAATACATATTGTACAAAAGTGAGTGGAAAATGTAATGTGAAAACATATAATTTTTATAGTGATATTACATTGCTCTTTGCAGGGAAACAGCTCTGTTGTTCTATATATAGCGGGTTTTAATAATACATTTACAACGGGTCATTTGTAATTTGAATAATACGCCAATATCAGCTCATTTGGAAATATTGCACGAATAAAAATAATAATAATGGGCTTTAGTGAACAAAACAGTTGAGGTCACAAGTAATGATTTCTAACAAAACGTCAAAACATTTGCACCACAGTACATATGTACCCATATGTTTAGTAAATTAATGCCGGTGCCTTCAGGCATGCTTTCTTAACGTACTTTCTGGTATGAGATGTCCAGTATCACCTCTTTGGTGTATCACTGTTAAGGTAGTTACAAAATAATAATGAACATAAGGCGGGGCTAGGCGTGGCTGTTCTATCGCTACTAGCCAAAGCGGTACGTACAACGTTGTACAGTTAAGTACTACTGGCTTGCTTTGCCGAAGCATGCGACTAATTGCTTTGCGCGCATTAAAGACAGCGATTAAAGAATATTTTGTTTTTCCCTTGTTACAGAGCTATTTTATCTGAGGATTACTGTCCAAACGCATTGTTTATAGCACATCTGATTTAGGAGATGTGGAAGGATAAGACGACTGACTAGAAAGAAAATAACTGTCAGTGAAGAAAACCACAGACGTGCTACGCTGTAGTTGTATTTTGTACCTTACATTCAGTAAAGTGATGATCTTTAAAGACTGTACACGTGTTTTACAAAGTTAGTAAATATATCGCTTAGCAAGACTAGTACTGGTACGTCTAGTAGTAACTGAGTAACAACTCATAAGATTTTACATAATTAGGCTACAAATATTCTTATTAATGTGTATTACTTTTTTCAAAATTGGACAATCTGGAAAGTACCAATTTCGCTCAGAGTCGAGAATTAATGTTACGGGTTTGTCACGTGAGTGCTCATTCTGTGAAGAACATTGTTAAAGAAGACAGTTTACCAAATTAGGAGAAGTTTTCATATTTAGATCTCCAGGGAAACATCGTGCAGCTAAAAAGTGCTACCAACTTAGACAATTTTCAAAAGTGTGTTTTGCGTAGAACAAATTATGATTTATATAACAAAGGTGAATATCTAACTGCCGAAAGTCTGACCAACTTAATGAGGGGGAAACAAACAGAATATACGGATTATGTATCTTTTATATATAATATTCTGAAATATCTTAAGTTCAAATATAGGAGAACAAGTGATAACCGCAAATTTCTACTTGAAAGAAGCGATATTGTGCTGCAAAACTAAAAATTCTGTGCACAATACACAACATTAATACACATTCATATGTTCCGTATTTATTAAGTATTTTAATAAAACAAAAAATAGTTTAAAGTTCATTACAGACAGTATACAAATATGACATCATTAAAATAGAAACTATATTCACAAATTGTTGAAATGTCACTATATTGGAAATTAGTTGTTCCTTCACACTGGCCGTGTGTAGGCTAAATTGTGGAAAGGTAGAGTCAGACTGAAAAATTAAATGGCATATCCGGGATTTGAACCACGCATCTTCTGGTTTCCGTCCAGCCGCACTACCATTGTGCTACTATGGCCAACGTGCCGATATGACATTAAATTCTCCAACTGACTCGTATTTTCCCGGTAAACTACTAGGAGTTCTCATAAACATATGAGACAACTACCTTAATGGCGACTTACTATGTTGTAAGTACTTTAAGACCCGGGGTTTATAGTTCCGACCACTATTAGGTTAATTAACGGAAATAAATTATTCTTTCACACTGGCCGTGTGTAGGCTAAATTGTGGAAACGTAGAGTCAGACTGAAAATTTAATGTCATATCGGCACGTTGGCCATAGTAGCACAATGGTAGTGCGGCTGGACAGAAACCAGAAGATCCGTGGTTTAAATCCCGGCTATGGCATTTAATTTTTCAGTCTGACTCAACGTTTCCACATGTCACTATATTGTTTCACTGTAACAAACATCTTATTTCGTAGAACACATCTAATTTGAATCATTTGTTTTGTGTACATATGTACGATAGCTACGTAAGTCAACTGTTCTCCAGTTCAAGATTTTATGTTCAGATTATGTGATAATCATTGTATATGTTCTCACACACATGATGCAATATTAAGTGAACTTCTCTGTTAGTGTCTGTATCACTGTACATCTCTGTATCTGTATGATACTTGCTAGGTTGACACAAAGACAGATATATCCTCTATAAACTTGTCATATACCTATAAATCATAATTTGTTCTATGTATAATACACTTTTGAAAATTCATAAGTTGTTAGCACGTTTTTAGCTGCCCGATGTTTCCCTGGAGATTAAAATATGAAAACTTCTCTTAATTTAGTAAACTGTTTGTCTTCTTTAACAATGTTCTTCACAGAATGAGCACTCACGTGACAAACTTGTAACATTAATTCTTAACTCCGAGCGAAATTTGTACTTCCCAGAATATCTAATTTTGAAAAAAGGAATATACATTAACATGTATATTTGTAGCCTAATTATGTAAAATCTTATGAGTAGTTTCGCAGTTACTACTAGACGTACCACTACTAGACTTCCTAAGCGATATATTTACTAACTTTGAAAAGTACGTGTACACTCTTAAAAGATCATCACTTTACTGTATGTAAGGTACAAAATGTAGCTGTAGCATTCACTGACAGCTAATAATTCTTTTCTTTCTAGTCAGGAGACTTATCCTCCCATATCACAGTCATTCTCAGAAAAAGTCGCTCTGTAACATGTGAAAAAATAATTCTTTAATTTGTAACTTTAGAGTGCGCAAAGAAATTAGCCTTATGCTTTGTCAAAGCGAGTCAGTATACGTACTTAACTGTACAACGTTGCACGTTCCGAATTGGCTAGTAGCGATAGAACAGCCACGCCTAGCCCCGCCTTATCTTCATTACTATTTTGTATTTACCTAAGGATATTTTTTCTGGAGATTAGATCACATGAGGTGCCCCTTCTGTAAACTACACTTTACCCCTATACCTGAAATTATTATGTGAACATTTAAAGTATTCCCGTTTTCTTTTCTTTGCAGGTAAAAGGAAACTTCCTTCGGGCGCCTGTATGTAAGTACAATATGTATGTGAAATATTTGTTTAAATTAAATGGATACTTTACGTCGACACCTGTTTCAAGTCACTTCTTTTTCGATGCACCGCTGGTTAAAAGTCTCGCACCAGGAAAACAAATTTTGAAGTGTTGATTGACAAATATGTTTTGGGTTTAGTTGTGATACTTTAAGTTAAATGATAGACTGTATTGGTATATATCACCACATAAATACACGGTTTCTTCGAATAGATACTACTCTTAATAGAAAATCAAGGAAAACTAAACAAGGCTAGAAAGAACAAGGCTACGTTTTATAAATTCTGATTTCAAAAAATTGCTAGCTCTCCACCGATTTCCAGTATGGTCTTATTTTGCCAGTATGGCAGTTAATCATAGAACCTATTTGAGGAATACCTTAATCAGTCCTTAAGAATGTCTGTCATGGTTACCACTACTTGATGTCCCAAATCATGTAAGTTGTTTCGACTTACCGTTGACTTCAAATGGCCCACAAATGGAACTTTAATCTGTGGTTCCTGAAGACCACTTCACAGTAATCACTTTTGCTCTGTGAATTAAAAAGTTCCAAGGATTATCCTTCTCTTATACGTTTCAGAGCTGATGTAAGGGAGTATTTGCAATTAAATATGATTTCTAAATAGATGGAGCACCTACACATTAGCCTGCCCGAGTAGTTTGTCTGCTCCCATTTAAGACGTCCCATGTTCCAATCTCTATCAGGGTGAGCTATATGGCTAAGATTTTTCCGCAGTTTTCCCCTACTCAGCAAAATGTATATTGTGTAAATCTAAGCTCTGTGGAACCTGGGCTCCTTAAACACCATTACATCATTTAATTCATCGTCCAATATGACTTAGCGTTGGAGGTTTCCCTTATTCTGAACGATGAATGTCTCCGACTCTAAACCCTATGGATCCTGGGCTCATTTCAAAATAACTACAATATTTGATTCATCGTCCGACATGAATTAAGGCTGGAAGTTACCAAACAAATTATAATGACAAATAAATGCACTTGTTATGGGAGAGATCAGAGAAGCCGGAAATATAGTACAGTACAGTCTTACCATCAAAACATCAGAGCATCGTACGTAAGACGGCGTATATTATATTACGAGGAGGGACGCAAAAGAAAGAGAAATCCGAGGGCGCTGCCACTCCTAGACGTAGTGCAGGGTTCTCACGCTAGATGGTATTAGTAGAGACCTTCATAAAACAGCTGTGCAGACGGCGTCAGTGTAGAGCTGAACGTGCAAGTGTGGTATTGTGTTTCTCTGACTATTGGCGGGTTACCTCTGCGAAGTCGTTATGACAACTTTAAAAGAACAAAGAGTGTGTCTGAAATTTTGTTTCCTGCTAAAAACAACTGCAACGGAGACACACAAAATGCTTCAGGAAGATTTCCAGGAGGACGCTATGAGCCGCACCCAGGTTTACGAGTGGTTTGGGCGCTTTAAACTTGGTGAGATGTGTGTTGAAAACCAAGCTCGTTCTGGACGCCCTTCAACATCACGAACTGAGGAGAACATTGAAAATGTCCTTCAAAAGATAAACGAAGATCGTCGCCAAACGATCGATCTAATTTCAGCAGCGACAGGAATCAGTTGCCGCTCGTGCCAGCGGATTTTTAGGGTGCATTTGCACATGAGACGTGTTGCTGCTAAATTTGTTCCGCGTCTTCTCACACAGGAGCACAAAACCATCCGCATGAATGTGTGTCAGGACTTGAAAACAGATATTGCACGTGATCTAAACTTCTTGAACAAAGTCGTTACAGGGGATGAGAGTTGGTGTTACGGGTATGACCCAGAAACCAAGCAAGCGTCAAGCCAGTGGAGGACTCCCAACTCTCCCAGACCAAAAATAGCAACGCAAGTGAGGTCAAATGTGAAGACGATGATCATTGTCTTATTTTGATGTTCGTGGAATTATGCAGCGAGAATTCGTACCCCCTAACCAGACTGTTAACCAGCACTTTTACTTGGATGTTTTAAGTCGTCTGCGAGAGGATGTGAGGAGGAAACGCTCGGAACTTTGGCGATCAGTTGACTGGTTTCTGCATCACGACAACGCTCCAGCACACACGGTCTTACGAGTGACCCATTATTTGGCATCTCAGAGGTGGTCTCTCACTCCGTATTCGCCGGACCTAGCACCGTGCGACTTTTTCTATTTCCACGAATGAAAAAGAAAACGCTAAAAGGGGAGCATTATGACGATGTGGAAGCGGTAAAAACAGCTTCGCAAAGGGCACTGGACAATATCAAACTTGAAGAGTTCCAAACATGCTGTTAACAGTGGGGGGTGAATGAGTGTGTGGTGTTTTAGGGCCCGTCGACAACAAGGTCATTAGGGCCCGAAGTCAGCACTAAAACCTAAAAGCTACACAAATTAAGCTAAAATGTAAAATTAAATAAAAACACTCAACTATTAAAAGTACATAAAAAACCCATCCCAAGACTAATAATTTAAAATCTCTAAAATTAACAAATATAAAATGCAAGTCAGACTTGTTTATTAAAATTAATTTGGGCAACAAACCGCAGTGCCTTAACCACGGCCACTGGGTCGTCCCCTAAAACATCCAGCAAGTTAGTCCCCAAGCCTACTGACTGGCGAACGCGGGCGTACTGCGGGCAATCCAGCAATACGTGCCGCACAGTGAGGCGTACTGCACACGGAGCACACACAGGGGCCGGTTCCCCTCTTAACAAATGACCATGAGTCGCTCGTGTGTGTCCAATTCTTAGCCGGGTGAGTATCACCTCAGCTCGCCGGTTATCCCTGCAGGAAGTTGGCCAGGGTTGTACGCTCTCCTTTATTGCCTTCCAAAGCTGTCCAGGAGTGCTGCCAAGCAGATAGAAGTTGGTGACGGAAAAAACGTTGCACATCCTGGTATGGCACCGTAGTTAAAGAGACTTGACAAGTGCATGTAATGGAGGGTATTTTGAAGGTGACTGAAATAATTTTGTAAAAAGTTTTATCAATAAATTTTTTATGACATCAATCCGGTTTCTTTTAGGTCCCACTTCGTACGTGTCTTTACAAAACAGTGACACATTGAATGACTGTTTTCATTGTAAGCGAATGACTTCGAGTGACAATGTATTTTGGATTAATTGGAACCCGTCTGCTGTATGAGATTCAACTGTTTTAGTGTCAAACGTTACAGGAAATGCTGAGGTAATGCCGTTTATGTGTGTTACGCAATCTTCCACTGTTGGCCGTCTATATTCGTTCTTCGGACAGGTTATAGCACTCAACTGCGTAATCCAAATATAACATTGTAGGAGTAGAGATAAGGAAAGTGGCACTAAAACATCGTATGACATTTGGACCTGCTACATAAGCACTAAGGCAGCCAATGAAACGGCAGTTTATTGGTAATTGAGCCCAGTTTGGAATCCCCGCTTTATGGAGCTGCGATAAATCGTGATTATTGTCTGCAGTGCGCTGTCTGCAGCCAGTTTGTCTTAGTTTAGACGTCATCTATTTCTCTTTATTAGGTACTTCATTTACTGCGAGAAATAAAACACACACATGGAGAAGCTTAGATAAAATCAAATGCAATTCTAATTTTCTCTGATATTACCCGGATACCAGTGAGATTGTGACTTTCCCTGCAGCAAGAAAAGGTCCTCTTTTTGGTTAAAAGATGGGACTCCCATATCTGAGATTACACAATATTCAGAGGCCCCTTTGAGTGGAGCCAGGTCAGCTTTCTGGTTTGAAATTTCATAAAATGAGTTATTGCCAACAATTGTCAGCGTCTTTATAATATAATTATTTGTGATGGGCATAAGGAAATATGAATCATGTTACGTAAGTCTATATCAATTTATTTACCTTAAGCTAAATGGTGGATGTTTGTGTTCAGATACCGATTTATTGTTAACTATCACATGGGAGGGGTGCAAATTCCACAGGTGGACAGCTGCAAATACTTGGGAGTGTACCTGGCAAGTAATGCTGGATGGGACGAACAAGTAAATTCCACATCTAGGAATGCGTGGAAGGCATTACATTTCGTAATGAGAATATTGAAAAAGGGGAGCGCTAGGTCCAGGGAAATTGCCTACAAGGCCTTAGTGCGGCCGGTTATGGGATATGGAGTAGCATGCTGGGACCCGTATAGAGCTAACCAAATCGATCCATTAGAAAAAATACAGAAGAGGGCAATAAAATTCATAAAAATAGGCACGTATTTTGGGCCTATAAAAGGAGATGAGACTAAATGGGAGGAATTAAGAATTAGGTGTAAAAAACATAGGTTGGTAGCATTATTCAAAGCTAATGCTGGTGTAAAGGCATGGGTGGACGTTAGTGTAAGGTTAGATAATCCGGATTATTGTGGACGAAACGATCATAGGTATAAAATTAAGGGTAGAAGATACAGAACCAACGTAGGAAAATTTTCTTTTGTTAATAGAACCATTGAAGAATCGAATGAATTGCCTGTAGCAGTCTTTCAGGACTGCCCCCTGTCACTGAAGAAATTTAAAGAAATGTAGATGGTTATAGTTTAACTTTTAAATTGTAATGTTATATAATATGTAAACAGAGAAGCAATTAGATATGCTTTAAATGACTAAAGTAAAATAATATCATGTTTGTATTGTTTATTGTGTTATTGTTGTAAATCTAGTATTGTAATTTGATCTGTATTCTTCGGGTAGTACCCAATTGCAGTGAATAAATACATACATACATGTTCTAGATCATACAGATAATGACATCTCAATTGAATATCATAAGGTAGAGGTAGAGGAACAACAGCAGTGAGTGGTTTTAATGACAGTAATAGATTCTCCTAAGGGAAGGAATCCAGACTGACAGTTTAGAAAAGCAAATGAACAGAGAGAGAGAATGTGTGTGGACAAGGGAAGCTGTGACAGGTAGAGCAGGAGGCTTTGGGAATACCCTGGAGGCCTCTCTTCCACTGGGGACCAAGAATAGAAAGACGGTGTCACACGGGAAAATGCGAATCTCTTGTAGCAGGGAAACTGCAGCAGTAATCCCAAGTCCTCATTAAAGCAAGTGGAATTATGTATTTTGCATTTCGAAGATGGTTTACTTTAAACTATGCTCATTACAGAATGACACTTTAGTATGGTATACATTTTAAACGCTTTATAAATACGTATGATTACAACAATTAACTAAAATACACGCTTTCAAATTGCCAACTAGCGAAATTGGAAAGAGTTCCCTGTGAGATTTTGTGAACAAAGGTTAAAAATAAAGCAGTTATTCCCTACTCACTTGCCTTGATCCTGAGACCTTATTTCATCTCGGAAATAATTATTTGCTCGCTGTGGTCGGTTTCCAGTAGTTCCTTCCGGCTGTACTCTGTGAATCTTTTGAGTAAGATAATAATTCCATGAAGGGGTTACCAGCCCCTTGCATATCAGGTTTGATTTTTGGGTTTCCTTCCCTTAGGTGAAAAGCCAGCAAATTTCAATTTCAAATTTCAAATTTAAAAAAAAAAAAAAACAAGTTAATGGCATTCCACGGCAAATTCCCGGTAAGGACAAAAATTATAATTGAGAATAGTTTTATTTAACAAGTGTTACATTTTAAGTACCTCGGATGCGACCTAAGTTATGAAATGGATGAAGATATAAATCAGAAAATAAGTAAATTTCAAGTAGTAACTGAAACAATTAAGAGAACACTAAAAGGTAAAACAAGAAGAGAAACTCATTTAAATTTTTATTCTGTCATGGCACTCTCTGTCTTGCTATATGGAAGCGGGATATGGACATTAAGAAACAAAGATTTTAGTAAAATACAAGCAGCAGAAATGCGTTTCCTGAGATCTGTTAGGGGATGTACAAGGTAAGTACAACTTAGAAATGAAGACATAAGAAATGAATTAAACATCAATTCTCTTTTATTAAAATTAATGGAATATAGAGAAAATTGGCTCCAACATTTAGTAAGAATGACTCCAGAGATAATCCCTAAACAAATAATGGGATATAAACCGAAAGGACGAAGATCAATAGGACGACCTAGGAAACGATGGATCGATGTGAGACCGCAACAGGCTATAGCCTAATCCATGGAGGTAGAAGAAGAAGAAGAATTACTTAAGGTGCATTTGTTTATATGAGTCATATTCATATTCATGTGCAATTATGTCAAACATCAATACTGCAACTCGTAAACTTGTCAATTTTATATGTAGAAAATACAGAGTGATACATATAAACCTGAACCATTTCAATAGGCCTAAACTTCTGAACCAATATTAGGACACACGTGCAACTTTTTTCTGTAATTTACGTCCTCCAACATTAAGTCATATCGGACGATGAATGGAATGGGTGAAATGATGCTCAAATGTGCCCAGGGCCCATAGAGCTTAGAGTTACCCAACATTTGTCTTTCAGGATAAGGGAAAACCCCAGAAAAACCCGTATCCAACTAACTCACCCTGACCGAGATTCGAACTCGGGACCTCTTGAACGTGAGACTGACATTCTACCACCACGCTACAGAGGCCAGCACGTACAACTTTGGGAGGATGTAATACACATTTGGGAGATTGCATTACACTATTTACATCTTTCAAGTGTCCTCTACCAGGATCTAAACATGTTTGTACTCGTTTCACCATATTGTAACTTTGTGGGTTCGTGAAATTAAAAGACCAATTGCACCAACTCAAAATGTTCTTTATTTCCACCGAATTACAGTTGAAACACTTGCCAATTACACAGAATTACTTAGCGCACACAATCACAATTCACCAGTTCGTCTGTCACAGGTCCACTCTGCATTCGCAATTGCGCACAACTCCTCCGATGCACGTACAGAGTCTTCCGGTCCGTTCGCTCACTGGTCACTCCTCACGGCTGCTCGCCAGGAACTGAACTGAACTCTTCCCGGCCCGGCGCGTCGCTTATATAAGACTAACTGACCTATCTAGAGGGTTCCGGCTTCGATGAATGATTCCTGCTGTTCCAGCCGTCAAAGGGAGGGTAAGGAGGCGGCCAGCGAACAGTGACACTTTCACCTTCAGTGAACGCCACAAGATAAATGGGTAGGCGTGGGCTAAATGCTTCCGTCTGGCGCTACTTCCGGCCGGTTCTTTTGGGAGTTCTGACGTTTGGGTGACAATATTCTCTGGAGTTTTACAAAGAGTATCCTTGCCAATGTTACTTATTTTCCTTTTTATTTTATTTGATACGACTGCAGACACTGAAGTTTATATGAGTATCTTCAAGACATTTGTGGAGCAGCTGGATGATGTGGAATTGAGAGAAGGTTATTTCCAGCAAGATGGAGCAACATGTCATACATCTAATGACACCATGGAACTTGTAACCAGTTTCTTTGATAATCGAATAATCTCAAAAGGTCTGTAGCCCCCCAGATCCCTTGATCTAAGCTCACTGGAGTTTTACTTGTGGTGTATCTAAAAAATACAATGTACAAGTATAGCCCACGGATACTTGATGTTCTCAAGGAATCCATTCGAACCGAAATATGTAATATTAGTGAGGATACTGTCCGTAAAACTTCAGAGAATATGGTGAGATGAGTACAAACATGTATAGATGCTGGTAGAGGACACTTCCAACATTTTCTCTGAGATGTAAATAGTGTAATGTAATCTGCCCATTGGTTATTATATTCTCCCAAAGTTGTACCTGTGTTCTATTGTTAGTTCAAAAGGAATGGAATAATCAAGTGGTTCAGTTTTATATGGATCATTATATGGATTGCCCATGTGAAAACGTTCTTGGTTTCATGGCTTACGAAAGCTATAAGGAAGATGCTTACAGCATTTGGCGAGAAGTTTATTTGTAGCGGGGGTTAAAAATGCATTGTGCTACTGTGATGTGTTCACACTACGTGCCCAGGAGAAGGCGTAATAGATATCTCGCATACTACGCGAAGATTCCGTGTCATGGGGTAAGCAGAGATGTGCAAGAATAGAAAATATAAGGATAAAGTACAAAAAGGTCATTTGGAAACAATTGATAACTCTCGCTTTTATTTGTAGTTATAGAAGTACAATGCAGATACAGTGGGGTAGGATGGGATGCGATAGGAGAAGATCTTATGTAGGGAATTCGGCCATCTACCAATCTTGATTTATTCTACTGTAGACCCGCAACACGAAGGCAAGCTAGAAGAATGTGTAACGCCATCACTTTTGCTGTCTGCTCGGTGTGTATACTCGCCTTCCCAAGGATGGAAGTTCTGTTTAAAATGCAGTGTTGTCACATAACTCAGCCAAACATAATAGCTTTACTAAAACAAACATTATATCTGGCAGCATGCTTTTCTTTTTGTTGTAACTACGCCCCCCATCGTTTAGTCATATCGGACGATGAATGAAATGGGTGAACTGATGCTCCAATGTATCTGGGGTCCATAGTGTCGCCGATCGCATTGTTGCGACAAGCGCGACAGACGTGCACAAAGAGAGAGATAGTCCGTCGCGGAGATAAAAGCCTGACGAAAGCGATAAAGGGACAGATAGCTGACTGGAAGGTTCAATTTCTTGTTTTTACAGAACATTCTATTTGTTTCTAGAAATTCCCGTAGGGGAGGGAATTCGTCCCTTTCAGCTGACGTGGTGCGGGCGCTGCGGACCCCTAGCACTCGTGGTACCTCTGACGTTACTAGAGGAACCTCGGGCCGAACATCCGAGCCCCTCCTTCTGGGAGTTGTTCGGATTGGGTTGGTCTCGAGGGGGCAGTGTGTTCCCGCTACCCACGGGAAATTAGGTACTCCCGGCCAGGCTATGGCCGCCCGGAAGGGGTAGAGGGTTGCCTCATAATTCCCGGGTACTAGCCTGCAGAGCTAGTAGCTGGTGTGCTAGATTACCAGGCTACGGCCGCCCGGAAGGGGTAGAGGGTTGCCTCATAAGTCCCGGGTACTAGCCTGCAGAGCTAGTAGCTGGTATGCTAGATCACCAGGCTACGGCCGCCCGGAGGGGGTAGAGGGTTGCCTAATAAGTCCCGGGTACTAGCCTGCAGAGCTAGTAGCTTGTGTGCTAGATCACCAGGCTACGGCCGCCCGGAAGGGGTAGAGGGTTGCCTCATAAGTCCCGGGTACTAGCCTGCAGAGCTAGTAGCTGGTATGCTAGATCAGCAGGCTACGGCCGCCCGGAGGGGGTAGAGGGTTGCCTAATAAGTCCCGGGTACTAGCCTGCTGAGCCAGTAGCTCGTGTGCTAGATCACCGGCAGCCCTACTAAGGTCATTTGGTAGCCGGTCCACTAAGGACCGGCGCGTAAGTGGCGTATCCACCTCCGTCCTGTCTGCCATGTGGCAACGGGGGTGGGCAGTTTATAACATAGGTACTGTCCTATGGTAAAAAAACCGAAAGGTCTGGGTTCTGGTCCTCGCATTTATTGTTTCTAGAAATATGAGTAGATGAAGCTGCTACTCGCCAGTGAGAATGTTGTGACCGAAAGTGATAATCGTGTGCCTGCAGCTGTGATTTAAAAGTGAAATCTTTGTTTGTGGGTGTGGCAGATGACCTGGAAGGCTGTATTTGTGTATGTTACGTAATTCTGCTGCTGTAAGGATTGACCAAAGTGTGTTTCTACGAAAATAATGAACATTGTGAATATCTGCAAATATGACTTTTAAATTTCCGAACCCACAAAGTCACAATAGAGCTTACAGGTACACCAAATTTGTCTATCAGGATAAGGGAAATCCCCGCGTAAAACCTTATCCATGTAGCTCTCCCTGACCGAGATTAGAACTAGGGACCTCTTGAACTTCAGGTAGACACACTACCATCTACGCTACTGAGGCGGGCAGGCAGCATGGTTGACTCATACACTCATTTCCCAGTAAACAGATCTGCCCTTCATTCCCCTCTAGGCTTCTTGTCGTGGGCATACACTACGTATAACCCAAGTGAGGCGTCACCAGGAAAAAGTACGAAGCAAGGGGAGCTGAAAGGTGATCAGTCCAAGGAGTAGCGCCAGTGCAAGGGGCGTACAATTTACCAGTTGCAATTTTAATTTGGTAAACTACACACCGTGGCCGAGAAACGGCTCACTAGGCAGGCCCGGAGAACGGAGGTCATCTTACCGGAGCAGGAAAATGTTTATGAAGAGCTTATCAGCCCTCCAATCAGCGCCGAGAGGCCATCCGACACTTCTACCCTGGAAAAGACTGCCAATGATAGCTAATGTCGAATGGTAATGGACAGGAATTTCGGGGGATGCTACCCAGCATTCACCTGGCGCGACCCGGGGAAACCCCTCGAAGGGTAGGCTGGCCTCGGGATGCGAACCCGTAACATCCGACTGCAAACCACAGACAAAACCGCGTAATATATTACGCTCACTTTAATACAGGCAAGTTTTCAAACTAAGAGCTATAGATACTTCCTGCAAATGAATATAGGTTTCCATACATTTGAAATATGTGCTAAGCTTATTTCCAACGAATTTGATAATACAGGTGTATATAAATCAATATCCCAGGCTTTTGCTCTTTATAATATTTATTACTCTTATAATATGTCAAATGAAAAGTAACTCAAACAGTTTTACCAAGAACCTTATAAATGTTCAATGTGACTACACGGTACACATCAAGTCTATAGCCGAGTTCTTCTCAAACGTTAATAAGTGTGTATTCAGTAATTGTAGCAACAGCTGTTTCAATCCGGTTTCTTAATTCAGGGAGGTCAGCTGTTAGCGGAGGTACGTATACACGATCCTTGATGAAGCCCCATGGCGTTAGGTCAGGAGAACGTGGAGGTCATGCATAACAAGTCCTGTCATTGAGGTCCTTCTAGCCTATCCAGTGCTCAGGTACAATGACGTTCAACCAATCGCGTACTTCGCTATGTCATCTTGCTGGAAACAGAAGTTCTCTGGCTCATTTTCTTATAACTGAGAGAACAGCCATTGCTATAGTGTATCAAGGTAAGAAGTGCCAGTTACAGTTGGTCACCAAAAAAGAAATGTCCATAAACTTATCGCCGGGATACGGCACAAAAAACGTTCACTTTAGGAGAATCTCGTTGTATTTGTAGCATCTCGTGAGGATTTTCAGAGCCCCAGATGAGCACATTATGAGTGTTAACATGTCCACTAAGGTGAAAGGTCCATTCATCACTGAAGACAACACGATCCATAAAATCGTCATCGTCATGAAACAACATGCCGTTTGCGAAGTTGACACGTAATCCGTGATCTGTCGGCTTTAGAGTCTGTAATAACTGTAAACGGTAAGGACGTAGCCGTAACAACTTTCCAAACAGTCGACACACGAACTTGTAATTCACGACTAGACTTCCGGACTGATTTCTTTGGGCTACGAGTGAACGACTCTTCACTTACTCTTGGTCGTCCCGTGCTCTTCCCTTTACAAAGACATCCGGTATCTTCAAACTGATGACATCATCTACGAATGTCATTATCACTAGGAGGATCACAACCGAACTTAATGCGGAACGTACGTTGTACAGTAACTACAGTTGAGTCCAGAGGTTCTACTCCCATTACTCCTGGACGCGTAGGACCAAGACCCGGGTCTCTTTAACCAGGGTGTATCCGAGCTGTCCCAAAGGGCGCCAGTTGTCCTCCGTGGGGCTTTCCATAGGGCAAGACCTGGGTTACTAACAAGGCCCCCCTCCATCTGATCCTGTCTATTCAAGACGGGATGGAACTGAATACGGCACTTACGCGCGCAAACTCCAAAAGGGTAAGGCTACCGAATAACCTCGGTAGGGCCGCCTGGTGATCTAGCACACCTTCTACTAGCTCTCCAGGTTAGTACCCGAGAATATTAATGGCTTCCCTCAACCCCATCCAGAGACGTACCCGATCACCCACGGTATTGGGAACCACTGCCCCATCGAGACCAACCCAATCCGAACAACTCCCAAAGGGAGGGGCTCGAATGTTCGGCCCGAGGATTCTCTAGGTACCACGAGTGCTAGGAGTCAGCGGCGCCCGCACCACGGCAGCTGAAATGGTCGGATCCCATTCCATACGGGAACACAGTAACTACAGATTCGATCTTTGCAAACTGCAAAACACAAAACGCTTTCTGTTTACTAGTCGCTATCTTTGCTACTACCGCTGTCTAGCGGATTGCGGCAGAAACATTGCACGCACATGCGCACTGGTACCAACAAACAAAAGTGTTTGAGTTGCTTTTCCATTTGGTATATCATTTATAACTGTAAGTTTAATGGAATACATATTATAAAGATTTAAAACCCCGATAGGCAGTTATATGCTCACTGTATTTTTGATGTTATGATCACATTATTTGTTGGTACATCATTTGTTTGTACTTATATAAGTAAGTTTATTTCGAAAGAACGTCATTATACCAAAAGGTGCGTGTTGTACGCATGTCTGCGTGACCCTGTATTGAGGCAGAATGTCCTATAGAAAACCGAGGGGCAGGGAAGCGCATTAGCGGAGTAAAAACGGCGCCATCCTGCCTGCTAACCAAACAAACGAAAGCCACTTTTGGTTGAAGTTTGTTGTGTGTAGCAAACTTGTGTTTAATGCACGGACCAAGCCCAGCTCAAAAGCCTTTCAACCAATCGATCCTCGAGGCTCGGCATCCTTCACCTCTCAAAACGTTATTGGTGCTTGTGCGCTATGCTGAGGTACAGCCATTACCAACTCTTAAATACATCATATACTTTCCCTTCTAATTGTTGCACAGGAGGTTATTCCTCTATACACTTCAAGACAATTAAAAACCAATTTTCTTGTTGATACAAGGAAATATAGGATTACAGTAGACTTCAAGTGATAGTCTACTGTTTGAAACAGTTGATCGTTATGTGACATTTTTGCAATTACATTCCCATTGAATAGGCGCGTTTTTCATGGCGGATGTAATGAACAACAATGGAGTCTCTGGGGGTTATAGGCCGTTAGTAAACGTGTTTAATAAAGCAGAACCAAGTGTGTTCTCACTAATTGTAGCTCTAGTTATCATTTTGCTAGAATAATCATATATGTTCCATTAAAAAAAAATACAACTTGGTGTTGGATGTGTTATGTTTACCTTTATGAATTGTGAATACCTTGTCATTATATGAGCCCCTGACATAGGTACAGCCCTGGGAAATTGGAAATTTTATATTTTGTTTTATTTTGGAGATATTTGAAGTCGCAGAATTAGGTGGGACAACCTGTATATTAAATTTTGAACATGAAAATTACAAAAAGAATTAAAGGACATATTTTAAAATTTTAATGTTATTTTCGCAAATTTAAGGGCATTTTGTTGGTCAATTTTCTCTTATTTTTGCACCCTCAGGGCCGTGTTATTTCTCACACGGGTCTTCAATATGTATCTTGCTCTGTGTCACTTTCCGCGTAGTTGGAGAGAGGCTCGGGTGATATGTACTTTGAAGCCAGGGAAAAACCCGGTCGATGCTGCCAGCTACCGCTCCATCAGCCTCCTTTCTGTTCTCTGGAAAGTTTTCGAGAGACTAGTGTTAGCCCGCTTGTCCCCCCTACTGGGAAGTCATTCAAGCCATCGCTCCTCACCACTTTGGTTTTCGTCCTAAGCATTCTACGTCACAGCAGTTGCTGCTTGTGGTGGAGGCTCCAGTCCTGGGTTTCCAGGACAAGGCATACACCGTAGCGGTCTCTCTGGACGTGGAAAAGGCCTTCTCAACGACCTGTCATGCGGGTCTCCTCTAAAGGTTCATCCATCTGGAGCTACCCACTCACATGACAGATCTTCACTCATTTCTGGAATACAGTTTCTTCACAGTCGAGTGGCGGGAGGTACATCTACACGAAGGTCTATCCGCGGCGGAGTCCCCGAAGGTTCTGTGTTATCCCCGACGCCTTATAGCGTCTATGTGGCTGACCTTCCCACTGAACAGCGCGTCAATATAGCACAGTATGCTGACGACGTGCTGTTATATTCTACAAACAGAAATCCACGCAGGGCCTTCAACCCCATACAACGAGACCTCAGTCTCCTCCAAGAATGGTGCACGCTTTGGCGATTGTCCATAAACACGGAGAAAAGCCAAGTGATCCTGTTCAGCAACCGCCGGTTTCCCGCCAACTTCCCCAATTTGATACCGAAATTAAGGGATAGAATGTATAAATAAGCGTAATGGTTTTCAAAGGAATGTACTGCAGGTGCAGTTGAGTCGAATAGCAACGGGGTTGAATAGTTGTTTTAACAAAAGAAACGTAAGAAACAGTGTCCTTAGCAGAGTTCTAAAGGGTAGTACTTGACTCCGTTTGAATCGGTATTCTTCGGACCCCTAATAATCACAATGGACAAAGATAGTCACAAAGGGAATCTTTGTGTGAAAAGAGGGCTTCGATAAACTGAAAGTCACATGTACACCCACTCGCAGCTGTGGTCATTCAGTCCGAGGTGTGAGGCCTTTTAGGGCAGTCCTCTTCTTCTCTCTTGGTCGAGGGCAGACTAGAACCGATGAGAGAAGATATTTGTCGGTTCATATATACGTGAAGAACGAATTAAGTTTTATCGAGTAATAAGCATTTCACATACAGTAACTCTAAGCAGTGATAATGGTAACCCTTGGTAGGCAACTTCGAGTTTAATGTTCCGATAAAAAGAAGCAGTCAATAAACCAGTTTGAAACAGGCATTCCAGTGTCATTAAAGCTATCCTTCTCATACATACTCACGCATACCCTGGGAGAAACCTCATTGTTTTACCCTGAGCTAAACAGTATTTGCTTCAAACTGTAGCGTCAACGTGGAACTGTGCGCCACCCATTAAAAATCGTATCAGAATTCACCTATTTTGGGCAAAGGAATCGTTGGGAGAATTCAATCAAATACTTGAGAGTCAAGCTGGACAAGGGCCTAACTTTTCGGGAGCTAGCACATCGGTCGTGCGGTGCCTCGGCATCGCTATACCCTGTGTGGTGGTCCGCGACGTCTGTTTCCCTGTAGTTGCGCCTCTTCTTGGCTCTGGTCCTGATGTCTGGGGTATGACCGCAGGCTCAAACGTGGTACTGCTCCATCGAGCTGAAGCAAAAATGAAGATGGTGGACGTTCAATGGTTACCACAGCTCCACGTTGTGCGCCAGTTTGAAGCAGTAAAGTTTATGGGTGTACACAAGTTCCACGTGTGGAACGCCAATTGTATGCAAATATAATATAATGGCGAACACAGAGGTCGGCGAGCAATGAGGTTTCTCTCAGGGTATGCGTGGATGGGTATGAGAAGGAAATTTTACAACACTGGAATGCCTGTCTCCAAATTATTTATTCACTGCTTCTTCTTTTCAAACCTCGAAATGGAAGCTGCCGACGGAGGGTTACCAGTCTCGGTTTAGAGCTATTGAATACTAATCGTTTATTACTCGATAAATTTTTTATGACCCGACAAATATTCAAGACAGAATAGTTGACCGCTCCAATAAGCTTCACGTCTCAGACTCCTCTCTAATCGGCCTCACGCCGAAGAGTTTATAATGGCTTCCTAGCCGCGAACTGTCTCCATCGGCCTTACGCCGAAGAGTGCTCTCTAACCACAGCTGCGCGTGTATATATCTCTAACTTTCACTCTCAAAACTCTTTTAAACAAAGTCCTTTTGTGGCTGTTTTGGTCGCCATTGTAAACGATCCAAAGAATTCCCGATTCATACACGTCAAGTGACAATTCCTTTAGAAACCTTCTAAGGACACTGCTTCTTTCCTGGCTTTGTTATAGACTTTCCCCAACTGAACTGGCCTTGCCCTGGTCTTGACAAAGAACCACCATCCCTTTGATATCTATCATGACTGCTTCTGGAAAACCATAATTTCGGTATCAGAGCACATAATAAATGTCTTCGGATTATTTATTCTGTATTGTGACTTTGTGGGTTCGTGAAATTAAAAGTCCAGTTGCACAAACTAAAATGTTATTTATTTCCACCGAATCACAGTTGGTACACCTATCACACACAGTTACGTAACACTCACAATTACGCAACCGACACAATTACGTAACACTCGCAACTCACTCTAGAGCTGACTAAAAACTCAGGACTGAGAACTGAGAACTGCCTGAGTCGTCCAACGCGACGCTTATATAGGCAGATCGCTGCATCTCGAAGCTTCGCGGCTCGGAACAATCATCCCGATTGTTCCAGACGTCAGGTGGAGGGGAAAGAGACGATGCAGTGGCTCGTGATACTTTTCTAACCATCCCCTCAGTGAGCGCCACAAGCTAAATGGGTAGGCGTATGCTGAATGCTTCCTGTCCCCCACCCAGCTCCAGTTGGTCGTGCCTTCCAATAACTGGGTGACAGGATACAAAAGATTCCCCATGAGATTACTTCACAAGGCTTCATCCCTCCCCTTTTCCCACCTCGATAGTGTGGTGGTAGCAAGTCTGCCTCAGGTTCAAGAGGTCCCGAATTCGAATCTCGGTAAGGGTGAGTTACCTGCATAAGGCTTTTCTGGGGTTTTCCTTTATCCTGAAAGACTAATGTCAGGTAACTCTAAGCTCTATGAACCCTGGACTCATTTGAGCATCATATCATCCATTCCATTCATCGTCCGATATGACTTAACTTTGGAGGACGTAAATTAAAAAAAAATCCCTCCCTTATGTAGAGGATGAAATTAGGCGCCTGGCCTCCAAATTTTACGAGAGTTTACCTCAAGACCAGAGCGCCCTTGTCAGATCTCTTGGGGACTATGTACCACGTGGGCGTCGCTTAAAGTCATACTAGCTACCACGCGTGACTTGCGGACACTACCGGTAACCATAGCACCCACATTCCTGCCTAATCATAATTTCAATCACCCAATAATCTTGTCTAGATACTTAAATTCTGCTTATCCTCTTCCTAGTTGGTTAACTTACCCAACAGAGGCGCACGATGGCCGTAGCACCCGATTCTTCAGTCATCGAGGAGCAACATGCCACCTCCTTTCTTCCCACCTGACATCCTGTAACATCCACTTCCCGTCACTACGTGGTTAAGCTAATTCTAGAGCAGGTACACGATTTGACCGCCTTCGAGCTGTTACTCAGCCTGCCAATATGCTCTCTCTCTCTCTCTCTTACTTTTGTGTCACCGACTTCTGAGCTCTACTGACCACTGACAGCCTTACAGTGTTCTTCACATCCAGTAAGTTTGGATTCATACGGGGAATACTTTTGTGATGTTGAAACTTCCCAAACAGCAATGTACGCGTTTTGAGGGCGTCTGCATGGGTAAACAGATACAGAGAGTTTCATAAAAGGACACGTAGTTGTTTGTCATTTTGAATACCATAACTCAGAAGAAAAATATATAATATCCACAAATGTGGAGTAAGTGATGATGCCGGGGATGCATACGAGGGGGGGGGGGACAAAAGAAACCAGATTGCTCTCATAAAAACTTTATTGACAAACCTTTTAACAGAATTACTTCAGTCGCCTTCAAAATACCCTCCACTGCATGCGATGCACTTGTCAAGTCTCTTTTCCCACTGTAAGAAGCGAGTTTGGAACTCTTCAAGTTTGATATTGTCCAGTGCCCTTTGCGAAGCTGCTTTTACCATCTCCACATCGCCATAACCCTCCCCTTTCAGCGGTTTTTTTTTTTCATTCGTGGAAACATGAAACATGAAAAAGTCGCAGGGGCTAGCTCCGGCGAATACGGGGCGTGGGGAACGACAGACCACCTCTGAGATACCAAACAGTGGGTCACTCGTAAGGCCGTGTGTGCTGGAGCGTTGTCGTGATACAGAAACCAGTCACCTGATCGCCAAAGCTCCGGGAGGTTGCTCCTCATATCCTCTCGCAGACGCCTTAAAACATCTAAGTAAAAGTGCTGATTAACGGTCTGGCCAGGGGGTACGATTTCCCGATGCACAATTCCACGAAAATCAAAAAAGACAATGTCATCGTCTTGACATTTCACCTCACTTGCCTTGCTTTTTTTAGTCTGGCAGAGTCGGGAGTCCTCCACTGGCCTGACGGTTGCTTGGTTTCTGGGTCATACCCGTAACACCAACTCTCTTCCCCTGTAAAGACTTTGTTCAAGAAGTTTGGATCACGTGCAATCTCTGTTTTCAAGTCCTGACACACATTCATGCGGATGGTTCTGTGCTCCTGTGTCAGAAGGCGCGGAACAAATTTAGCAGCAAAACGTCTCATGTGCAAATCCTCGCTCAAAATCCACTGACACGAGCTCCAAGTGATTCCTGTCGCTGCTGAAATTTTGTCAATCGTTTGGCGAGGATCCTCGATCTTTTGGCGGACCTTTTCAATGTTCTCCTCATTTCGCGATGTCGACGAGCGTCCATAACGAGCTTGGTCTTCAACACACTTCCCACCAGGTTTAAAGCACCCAAAACACTCGAAAACCTGTGTGCGGCTCATGGAACGCTTCCTGAAGTATTTGGTGTGTCTCCGTTGCAGTTTTTTTAAGCAGGAAACAAAATTTCAGGCACAGTCTTTGTTCCTTTAAAGTTGCTATAGCGACTTCGCAGAAGTAACCTGCCAACAGTCAGAGAAATACACTTGCACACTTGCACGTTCAGCTCTACACTGACGTCGTCTGCACAGCTGTTTCATGAAGGTTTATTCTAACACCATCTAGCGTGAGAACCCTGCACTACGTCTACGAGTGGCAGCACCCTCGGAGTCCGGTTTATTTTGGGCCGCCCCTCTTACATTATCGCGTATTCCTAAAGATTGAGTTTTTCCTTTCGTTTTACACTGATTTATCTGCAATTTTCGGCAAAACCTATTTTGAACTCTTATGCTTAAGTTAGTTTTTATTAAATATTGACGAAAAATAGCAAAATTCAAATGAATTATTTCTTTATAGGTCAGTATTATTTTAACTGTAAGATCCCAAATGTCTTTGTTGGGTTCATTATAATGATTTTTAAAGACAGAATAACAGATGCCTGGGACGTTCTGATAACAAATAAAAGAGCTTAATCCAAAATAAAAATATTACATTTTAAAATAAATGCAGATATTCGATATTAAGTGTTTTCATGTGTACATTACCATAAAGGATTGCACATAATTTAACAAAAGAAGAATGCAAGTACTTAGAAGTAATCGCCCATTGCAGATAGTGAAGTGAAAAAGCTAATACCTGACTACATGGAAAATGCATTATAGGAATTCGGGGTTCACTTTAGCGGAATAATTTCTTTTTAATCGGATAACGACATGAAATGAATTCTCCGTAACTCTTGCTTCATTTAATATGGAAATCACACCAGAAGCCGTAAAGAAATAGAAGTACCCGAAATGGTAAAATCTACTGTGTTACACTGACATGGCTTTCTCTACTCTTCTACAAACACTTATTGCTCTATCTACTCCAAGATAAACATTATCTTATTGTAGTTACAAGGGAATACAGTAGACTTTAAGTGATAGCCAAATGTTTTATATACATGACTTTCTCTACCCTTGTACAAACACTTATTGCTCTATCTACTTCAAGATAAACATTATCTTATTGTAGTTACAAGGGAATACAGTAGACTTTAAGTGAGGGTAAAATGTTTTATATACCTGACTTGCTCTACTCTTGTACAAACACAAATTGCTCTATACACTTCAAGATAAACATTATCTTATTGTGGTTACAAGGGAATACAGTAGACTTTAAGTGATAGTCAAATGTTTTATATACATGACTTTCTCTACTCTTGTACAAACACTTATTGCTCTATCTACTTCAAGATAAATGTTATCTTATTGTAGTTACAAGGGAATACAGTAGACTATAAGTGATAGTCAAATGTTTTATATATATATGACTTTCTCTACTCTTGTACGAACACTTATTGTTCTATTTACTTCAAGATAAACATTATCTTATTGTAGTTCCAAGGGAATACAGTAGACTTTAAGTGATAGTGAAATAGTTTATATACATGACTTTCTCTACTCTTGTACTAACACTTATTGCTCTATCTACTTCAAAATATACATTATCTTATTGTAGTTACAAGGGAATACAGTAGACTTTAAGTGATAGTCAAATGTTTTATATACATGACTTTCTCTACTCTTGTACAAACACTTATTGCTCTATCTACTTCAAGATAAACATTTTCTTATTGTAGTTACAAGGGAATGCATTGGACTTTAGGTGATAGTCAAATGTTTTATATAGATGACTTTCTCTGCTCTTGTACAAACATTTTTTGCTCTACCTACATCAAGATAAACATTATTGTAACGGGAGCGTTGGAGCACCCTGTAACCAGCTGGGAACGGAAGGCAGGGGGGAGGACCGCATTAGCCACACCTCCTGGTTTGTCTGGTAGTGGTGACGGGCTGTGGTCAGGGGAAAAAATGACTGTGTCGCCTGTTTTTCTCTACAACTGTTTCTCGATCTTTCTGTTACTAGAACATTCATGTAAACACCAGAAGGCGGGATATTCCGATATAAAGAGGGTTACAGACAGACGGAGTTAGTCAGTCAGTTGTTGGTTTGAGTTGGTCAATCAGTTGGTTAGTGTGTGAATGAGGACAGTTCTTGGTGTAAGAAGGCAGTGTTAGTCAGTGACGTGTTAATGAACGAAAGGATTGTGCAACGGAAGACTGTACGTAACTGGTATGTGCAACGGAGTTTATGTAATCGCGAGTACAAGTGAAGTTGTAACGGACGAACTGGTGAATTGTATTGTGTGCAGCAAGTAATTCTGTGTAATTGGCAAGTGTTAAACTGTAAGTCGGTAGAAATAAAGGACATTGTTGAGTGGTGTAATTGGACTTTTTATTTCACGAACCCACAAAGTCACAACTGGTGTCAGGAAGCGGGAAGATAACATCACCGAACATTACAGCCATGGAATCCGCATTGGAAATGCTTTTGGCGAAGATGAACGAGTTAACAGAGAAGACGGAAGCGGCAAATGACAGCCTGGCCGCGAAGCTGGAGGCTAGAAATAACCTGGCCGCGGAACTGAAACTAATCAGGACGGCTAGGGACAACATCACCGCAGAGCTGAGAGAAATGAAGACGGCAACTGAAAACCTCGCTGCAAAAATAGAAGCGGCAAACAACAACCTCATCGCCGAGAAGATGGAACAAATGAAGGCCGAGTTAACCACGGAAATGAGAGCAGCGAATGACGGTCTGGCTACCGAAATGAAGGCGGCGAACGAGGCTCTCGCCGCAAAGTTTGAGGAACGGTTGGCCGGCGTGAGGGCCGACAACATCGCAAAACCCCTCACCCGCCTGACGGAGGAAAACCGGCCTTATGTGTGGACGGAGGACGCCGAAGACGCTTTCCAGCACCCGAAGGGGACCCTGTGCAGTGCTTCAATTTTGGGTTTCCCACAACCGGGTGGCGCCTTCATTGTGGACACCGACGCCAGCGACCATTGCATTGGAGGTGTCCTATCGCAGATCCAGGACGGCCACGAGCGCACAAGAGTGGAAGAGGAGGAGCGTGCCGCAGCAGTCCGGGTAGTTGTGGCAGTGCCTGCTGAAGGCTGGGATAGCGCAGGCCTGAGGAGGGAGCAGCTGGCGGACGCAGACTTGGGGCCACTCTTGAGGGAAGTGGACGCAGGGACGAGGCCAACCTGGGAGGACATCGCACCGAGGAGCGCCACCTACAAGTCGCACTGGGCCCAATGGGACTCGTTGAAGACCAGAGAGGGCGTGCTGTTCCGGGTATGGGAGTCACCCGATGGGAAGGCGCAGAGAGAACAGTTGGTACTTCCCCGGAGCAAGGTCCCGGAAGTCTTGGAGGAAGTGCACGCCGGTACTTCAGGAGGACACCTGGGAGCGAACCGAATGATTCACAAACTACGGCAGCGCTACTTCTGGCTGAGACTCCGAGCAGATGCTGGTGGTACACCTGGACCGCCTCGCACGCTACGTTGGGGCTGTTCGGGGGCGAACAGCTTTGAGGAGGGAGCAGTGTAACGGGAGCGTTGGAGCACCCTGTAACCAGCTGGGAACGGAAGGCAGGGGGGAGGACCGCATTAGCCACACCTCCTGGTTTGTCTGGTAGTGGTGACGGGCTGTGGTCAGGGGAAAAATGACTGTGTCGCCTGTTTTTCTCTACAACTGTTTCTCGATCTTTCTGTTACTAGAACATTCATGTAAACACCAGAAGGCGGGATACTCCGATATAAAGAGGGTTACAGACAGATGGAGTTAGTCAGTCAGTTGTTGGTTTGAGTTGGTCAATCAGTTGGTTAGTGTGTGAATGAGGACAGTTCTTGGTGTAAGAAGGCAGTGTTAGTCAGTGACGTGTTAATGAACGAAAGGATTGTGCAACGGAAGACTGTACGTAACTGGTATGTGCAACGGAGTTTATGTAATCGCGAGTACAAGTGAAGTTGTAACGGACGAACTGGTGAATTGTATTGTGTGCAGCAAGTAATTCTGTGTAATTGGCAAGTGTTAAACTGTAAGTCGGTAGAAATAAAGGACATTGTTGAGTGGTGTAATTGGACTTTTTATTTCACGAACCCACAAAGTCACATTATCTTATTGTAGTTACAAGGGAATAGAGTAGACTTTAAGTGATAGTCAAATGTTTTATATACATGACTTTCTCTACTCTTGCACAAACACTTATTGCTCTATCTACTTCAAGATAAACATTATCTTATTGTAGCTACAAGGGAATACAGTAGACTTTAAGTGATAGTCAAATGTTTTATATACTCGACTTGCTCTACTCTTGTACAAACACTTATTGCTCTAACTACTTCAAGATAAACATTATCTTATTGTAGTTACAAGGGAATACAGTAGACTTCAAGTGATAGTCAAATGTTTTATATACATGACTTTCTCTACTCTTGTACAAACACTTATTGCTCTATCTACTACAAGATATACATTATCTTATTGTAGCTACAAGGGAATACAGTAGACTTCAAGTGATAGTCAAATGTTTTATATACATGACTTTCTCTACTCTTGTACAAACACTTATTGCTCTATCTACTTCAAGATAAACATTATCTTATTGTAGTTACAAGGGAATACAGTAGACCTTAAGTGATAGTCAAATGGTTTATATACATGACTTTCTCTACTCTTGTACAAACACTTATTGCTCTATCTACTTCCAGATAAACATTATTGTAGTTACAAGGGAATACAGTAGACTTTAAGTGATAGTCAAATGTTTTATACACATTGCTTTCTCTACTCTTGTACAAACACTTATTGCTCTATCTACTTCAAGATAAACATTATCTTATTGTAGTTACAAGGGAATGCTGTAGACTTTAAGTGATAGTCAAATGTAATTTCATTGGGACGTACCAGCCACGAAAACAAAAACATTACTCCTTGCTCTTTATCAGTGACCCTAGTCTACCTTTCAGGTAATGAGACAAATGACAGTTACTTGTGAAAAAGTCGACTAATAACTCTGACAGTTGAAGGTTGCTCTTCAGTGTAAAACTACACATTCCGTCCTAACAGAGAGGATTTTGCGTGCACTTAGATAAAAAATCCAAGCAATATGGAGCGTTATACGAACGTCGAAATGACGGATATGGTTTTGATGTATGGAACAGCTGAAGGGAGTTCAACGAACGCACGATTAATTTAGTTCAATTAAGAATATGAATTGTAAAAATAGTTACATCGATAATAATATTTATTTGTTTAACTCAGAGCATTTTGTTATGATCTTAATTGTACAATACTTTCGACCACTTACTGTAAATATTTTGACTTTGTGGGTTCGTGAAATTAAAGGTCCGATTGCACCACTCAAAAATGTTCTTTATTTCCACCGACTTACAGTTGAACGCTTGCCAATTACACAGAATTACGTAATGCACAAAATTACGATTCACCAGTTCGTCCGTTACAGTTCCACTGCACGCAGTTACGTACACTCTTCCGATGCCCGTACACAGTCTTCTCGTCCGTTCACTAACACGGCGCTCCTTCTCTGCTTGCCAAGCACTGACTCTCCTCACTCATTGCAGAACTTTTTATAGGAATATCACTGTTTTCTAGAAGTCTCTGGTTGCAGTGAATCACCGCGAAGGTTCCATATGGCAGGGAGGGGGGAAGAGGCGGCCAGCGACAAGTGACACTTCCCTAATCATCCCCTCAGTTAGTGACAGAGACTTATGGGTGGGTGTGGCTTGGATGCCTCTGGTCCCTTCTCAGCTGTCGTCGGTCGGGTTTTCCGATAATTGGGTGACAATATCAACAGCTTCCTTTTCAGTTACAACTGCTTTATTTAGTATTATCAAACACGTGAAATAAAATGCACGCTTCGAGGCTACATCTACGCTACCGAGGCGGGCTTTGAATTTTTGTCTTGGTGCAAATAGTATTTGTTAGAGACGGGTTCTCTTCGTGCTCGTCACACCTCACTTAACGGGAATGCAATATGACAATACTGCAGGATACGGCTGATTTCTGCCCTGATATCGCACAAGGATAGACATCACCCCATTTGAAAGCTACACCAAGTAGTTGTCATAGACTCATCTAAGAGAAGGAGCTGGCATAATAAATAGTCTAGCGACGTTTAACAGCTGTTGGGTTACTCATCCGTGAGATGAAAGCGCTTTCTACAATCAAGATCTGTCATCCTTGTAAAGATGCCGCAATCTTTCACCTGAATATTCGAGTACTCTTCATTTCCCCCGTCAAGAAGAAATCCATTTGATCGCTGTCACGTCGGAGCCCGTTATTCATTATCTCTTGAGTACCCTCTTCATGCTTTCCCTCCCCAACTTGACCCACAAACAGCTGCCTCTACATACAAAACGTTTTCTTTGAGGCAATGCTGCACTGGTATTATCTTCCCCTTTAGATGTTGTTTTATATCTGCTTTAGTTTCCCAGTTATTAGTTTATTACAATTTATAGCTGCATTTTACTGCCGTATAACAAAAGCATATCGCCAAACGATTTTGCTTGGTATATAGGGCGTAGTTCTGAATAAAAGAAAAACGCTTTAGAAAAGCCTGACTGTCAGTGTGTCTAAACAGCTTAACTATGACGCGTGTCCGTAAAATAAGTCTCCAATTTTATTTAATATATAAAACATGTTTATTATCAATGAATGTTACAAATGATGGAAAGGCGGAACTTACAGCTATGCTACAACGTAATCATCATTGCGATCGATGCGCTGTGGCAGTTTTTGTACACCCTTGTCATAGCACTCTCCCGCCAAGTTGCGCAGGTAGCGCTCAACCTCGTTTTTCAAATCATCGTCTTCCACCCAAGTGTGACTCAACTCAGTAAACAGATGATAATCACTAGGTGCTAAGTCAGAACTGTCCCATCCGAACTGGGCCAGAAGATCAGCCGTTACATGTGCAGTTTGAGGACGAGCGTTGTCGTTATGAAAAATCACTCCCCTCGTCAGCATTCCCCTCCTTCGATTTTGAATGACACGTCGCAAATTTTTTAAAGTCTCGCAGTAGCTAGCGGCATTTATTGTTGTGCCGGTAGGCATAAACTCGCACAACAATACATCTTTTCTGTCCCAGAATATACTAGCCATCACTTTGCCGGCAGAAAATGTCTGTTTGAACTTTCGCGACTTCGGCGATTTTGAATGCCGCCATCGACGAGATCGTTCTTTAGTTTCTAGTGTTGTGTACTGCACGCAGGTTTCATCGCCAGTGACAACTGAATCCAACAATTCCTCGCCCTGTTCTGCATAGCGCTCTAGGAATCGTTGGGCCGCTTCAACACGTTGCCGTTTATGGCCTTCGGTGAGTATTTTGGGGACCCACCTCGCACACACCTTGCGATAATGCAAATGTTCGGTCAAAATCTTGTTAATCGTAGTCTTACTGACTTCAGGGATAAGTTCGCACAGCTCGTCAACTGTCACACGCCGATCTTTAAGCATTTCTTGCTCCACTTTTGCAATTGTTTCGGCTGAAACCAAAGGCTGACCAGAACGCCGTCGTCATGGACGCCTGTACGTCCGTCTTTGAGCTCTCCGACCCGCTTTCGCACGTTTTTGACGTCCATACGCTGTGGCCCATAGATTTCGTATAACTGACGACGAATTTCAGTGAGGGTAGTGCCCTTTTCACTCAAAAAACGGATCACTGTACGCAAATCGATTTGTTGGCGGAAGTAATAGGAAGCTCCATCGCAAACGGCTGCCCAGACAAGACTAATGGTTACAACGGGTTCGTTGTGTTGGGGATTTGAAGGGGCGAAACCAAGTTACACGCCAGAGTTGTCCGATCTTGCGTAAAGGCGTTCCAGCGCCTTGGAGACTTTTTTTTTTTTTTTTTTTTTTTACGGACACGCCTCGTAAAAATGGAAAAGGCGTTTTAAAGTTCTGTATCATTTAGGGATAACAAGCGAAGGTTTTCAAAACAATTCCTGCCTTTTCATATTATTGAAAATTTTACATAGAAAAATTTTTAAATCTGTCATATTCCCAAAAATGTCTCTAAGAATTTTGGTTAAGATATTTATTTCCAATTTTATTTCTTATATATTCGTCTGTTGTGAAGTAGAGCATATCCCCTTTACGCAGCAGAATTCTGAAATAATGTGAATAATGACGAATTTAAATTGCACTAAATTCACTTTATCTATTGCCATGATCATTAGCACAATGCTAACTCGGTTATAAGAGGTTTTGGGTCACTTATAAAACGCTGAATTTATCATGTGCTAGTATATTTTCTTTGAGTATCCTTAGTTCAGGAAAACATATATTTCCTCGATATCTTTCCTCTGTTTAACTAGAATGAGGAACCTAATAAAAGGCTGATGAAGTAATAGACAGTGCATTTGTTTTAAAAAAAAATATGTCCTACAGCGATAACCCATTTCGGACAAAGCATCTAGAACATTAAAATATATCGCATGCTGAAGAAAATGATGTTCAAATAAGTACAGGGTACATAGAGCTTAGAGTTACCAGACATCCATCCTTCAGGATAAGAGAAAACCTCCAAAGGTAAGTCATAACGGACGATGAATGAAATGATGTTCAAATAAGTACAGGGTACATAGAGCTTGGAGTTACTAGACACTCATCTTTCAGGATAAGAGAAAACCTCCAACGTTAAGTCATAACGGACGATGAATGAAATGATGTTCAAATAAGTACAGGGTACATAGAGCTTAGAGTTACTAGACACTCATCTTTCAGGATAAGAGAAAACCTCCAACGTTAAGTCATAACGGACGATGAATGAAATGATGTTAAAATGAGTACAGGGTACATAGAGCTTAGAGTTACCAGACATTTATCTTTCAGGATAAGAGAAAACCTCCAACGTTAAGTCATATCGGACGATGAATGAAATGATGTTCAAATAAGTACAGGGTACATATAACATAGAGTTACCAGACATTCATCTTTCAGGATAAGAGAAAACCTCCAACGTTAAGTCATATCGGACGATGAATGAAATGATGTTCAAATAAGTACAGGGTACATAGAACTTAGAGTTATCAGACATTTATCTTTCAGGATAAGAGAAAACCTCCAACGTTAAGTCATATCGGACGATGAATGAAATGATGTTCAAATAAGTACAGGGTACATAGAGCTTAGAGTTACCATACATTCATATTTCAGGATAAGAGAAAACCTCCAACGTTAAGTCATATCGGGCGATGAATGAAATGATGTCCAAATAAGTACAGGGTACATAGAGCTTAGAGTTACCAGGCATTCATCTTTCAGGATAAGACAAAACCCACAACGTTAAGTCATATCGGACGATGAATGAAATGATGTCCAAATAAGTACAGGGTACATAGAGCTTAGAGTTACCATACATTCATCTTTCAGAATAAGTGAAGACCTCCAACGTTAAGTCATATCGGACGATGAATGAAATGATGTCCAAATAAGTACAGAGTACATAGAGCTTAGAGTTACCAGACATTCATCTTTCAGGATAAGAGAAAACCTCCAACGTTAAGTCATATCGGACGATGAATGAAATGATGTCCAAATAAGTACAGGGTACATAGAGCTTAGAGTTATCATACATTCATCTTTCAGAATAAGTGAAAACTTCCAACGTTAAGTCATATCGGACGATGAATGAAATGATGTCCAAATAAGTACAGGGTACATAGAGCTTAGAGTTACCAGACATTCATCTTTCAGGATAAGAGAAAACCCGCAACGTTAAGTCATATCGGACGATGAATGAAATGATGTTCAAATAAGTACAGGGTACATAGAGCTTAGAATTTCCAGTCATTCATCTTTCAGGATAAGAAAAAACCTCCAACGTTAAGTCATATCTGACGATGAATGAAATAGTGTTCAAATAAGTACAGGGTACATAGAGCTTAGAGTTACCAGACATTCATCTTCCAGGATAAGGGAAATCCTCCAACGTTAAGTCATATCGGACGATGAATGAAATAGTGTTGAAATGAACACAGAGTCCCTGGAGGTTAGAGTTACGGTACCACGTCTTTCAGAATAAGGTAAAGCGTTATGAGATAATTTAACCTGACCTGGATTGGTGTTAGGGTCCTCTCTGAGATGAGGCAGTTTGTGCTAAAACCAAGCTGCAGAGCCGGGTTGGAAATGTTATATGGAATATGAGCGAAGAGCAAATAATTTGATTTGTTCTTTAATTATGACAAGATTGCCTATTGGTCATATAATTTGATTTTGAATTATGCTGTTAACACTAATACAAACACGGCAGATCATTTTGGTTTCAGTGGACGTGTATATATTTGGTGCCTTATTCTTTTGTAGAATGCAATTGGTTCTCTACTTTGTACATGGAATAGAAAGTACTTATGCCTTTGTGGAACAGGGTACCTCGAAACGAGTATATTCATGAAAGTATCTTGTGGTATTAGTTGTTCTGTAAGTGGCAGCAGGTACTAAGAATGACGTTGAAAGAAGAGGGCGTGTGCTAACTGCTATTTGAAATGCGGGTCGTGACACAGGCGATTAGGTCGAGTCCCCGCTTTCCTCTCTTGCTACGCTACGTGGAATACTCAATGACAAGTTGGGCAAATGAAACAGATAGAGAAAACGGCAAAGTCAACACAAATATGTTACTACTTCTTCATTTGTCAAATCTCGTCTTTGGCCTAAAGATTCACGTAGGCAATTTTTGCTTCTTCTACGAAGCTGGTATTAATGTTTATGCAAAATTCTTTGTTATATCCTATTTAAAAAGAATACTACTAATTTTGCACACACACACACACACACACACACACACACACACACACACACACACACACACACACACACACACACTCATATATAATATAAACGAGTGATACCGAAATTAAGGTTTGCCAGAAGTAAAGAATCATGATGGATGTCAAATGAATGTTGGTTCTTTGTTACAAGGGCAAGGCCAGTGAGTACAGCAGTTGTAGGGAAAGTTGTTATAACAAAAGCAATGTAAGAAACAGCGTCCTTAGCAGTTTTCTAAAGGTGCTCACTTGTGTATGAATAGGAAATTCTTTGGATCATTTACAATGGCGACAAAGCAGCCTCAAAGGGATTTTATTTGAAAAGGAGTTTCCTGAGAGTGAAAGTTACATATACACACGTGCAGCTGTGGTCATTCAGCAGTCTTCGGCGTGAAGTTGATAAGAGCAGTCTTTGGCGTGAGGTCGATGAGAGCAGTCTTGGGCGTGAGGTCGATGAGAGCAGTCTTGGGCGTGAGGTCGATGAGAGCAGTCTTGGGCGTGAGGCCGATGAGAGAAGTCTTGGGCGTGAGGTCGATGAGAGCAGTCTTGGGCGTGAGGTCGATGAGAGCAGTCTTGGGCGTGAGGTCGATGAGAGCAGTCTTCGGCGTGAGGTCGATGAGAGCAGTCTTGGGCGTGAGGTCGATGAGAGCAGTCTTGGGCGTGAGGTCGATGAGGGCAGTCTTGGGCGTGAGGTCGATGAGAGCAGTCTGAGGCGTGAGGTCGATGAGAGCAGTCTTGGGCGTGAGGTCGATGAGAGCAGTCTTCGGCGTGAGGTCGATGAGAGCAGTCTTGGGCGTGAGGTCGATGAGAGCAGTCTTGGGCGTGAGGTCGATGAGAGCAGTCTTGGGCGTGAGGTCGATGAGGGCAGTCTTGGGCGTGAGGTCGATGAGAGCAGTCTTCGGCGTGAGGTCGATGAGAGCAGTCTTGGGCGTGAGGTCGATGAGAGCAGTCTTGGGCGTGAGGTCGATGAGAGCAGTCTTCGGCGTGAGGTCGATGAGAGCAGTCTTGGGCGTGAGGTCGATGAGAGCAGTCTTGGGCGTGAGGTCGATGAGAGCAGTCTTGGGCGTGAGGTCGATGAGGGCAGTCTTGGGCGTGAGGTCGATGAGAGCAGTCTGAGGCGTGAGGTCGATGAGAGCAGTCTTGGGCGTGAGGTCGATGAGAGCAGTCTTCGGCGTGAGGTCGATGAGAGCAGTCTTGGGCGTGAGGTCGATGAGAGCAGTCTTGGGCGTGAGGTCGATGAGAGCAGTCTTGGGCGTGAGGTCGATGAGGGCAGTCTTGGGCGTGAGGTCGATGAGGGCAGTCTTGGGCGTGAGGTCGATGAGAGCAGTCTTCGGCGTGAGGTCGATGAGAGCAGTCTTGGGCGTGAGGTCGATGAGAGCAGTCTTGGGCGTGAGGTCGATGAGAGCAGTCTTGGGCGTGAGGTCGATGAGGGCAGTCTTGGGCGTGAGGTCGATGAGAGCAGTCTTGGGCGTGAGGTCGATGAGAGCAGTCTTGGGCGTGAGGTCAATGAGAGCAGTCTTCGGCGTGAGGTCGATGAGAGCAGTCTTGGGCGTGAGGTCGATGAGAGCAGTCTTGGGCGTGAGGTCGATGAGAGCAGTCTTGGGCGTGAGGTCGATGAGAGCAGTCTTGGGCGTGAGGTCGATGAGGGCAGTCTTGGGCGTGAGGTCGATGAGAGCAGTCTGAGGCGTGAGGTCGATGAGAGCAGTCTTGGGCGTGAGGTCGATGAGAGCAGTCTTGGGCGTGAGGTCGATGAGAGCAGTCTTGGGCGTGAGGTCGATGAGAGCAGTCTTGGGCGTGAGGTCGATGAGAGCAGTCTTGGGCGTGAGGTCGATGAGAGCAGTCTTGGGCGTGAGGGCGATTAAAGCAGTCCTCTGGTTTTGTCTGGAATATTTGTCGGTTCGTATATATATGTGAGGGACGAATAAATTTATTGAGTAATAAACATTTTGCCGTCGGTAACTCTAAACAGAGATTGGTAACCCTTGGTCGGCAACTTTCATTTCGATGTTTTAAAACAAGAAGCAGTAAATAAATAAGTTGGAAACGGGTATTCCAACATCCTTCTCAGACACCCACGCATACCCTGAGAGAAACCTCATTGCTCGCCGACTTATTCACTGGCCATTAAATTATTTGCATCAAATTGGCGTCACAACGTGGAATTGTGTGCACCCATAAACATTTTGCTTCATGAGGGCTGGTCAATATATAAATATCACACTTTTTTTACGGTCATAATTTCTCGCACTAAAATTGAATCTTATTATATTCTGTTAGCTTAACGTGAAACAAGCACGCCGTAGTAGTTTCATTGTTGGTATTCCCGGTTCCCGCCTGTGAGAACCAGGTAAATTCAGGCATGTTCAGTATCGCCTAACGCTGTAATCGATGTAACATGCGAGGAACAATATGCGGCTTTTGAAATTCTGCGCTCGTGGCAACAAATCTTCAGTTGAGGCCTATACAATATTACAGGAGGCCTATGGAGAGTCTGTTCTTCCCTACAGCAGAGCTCGAAGGTTGTTTAAAATGTTTAAAGAGAGGAGACAATGAATTTCAAAGAAAGATGGACCAGGTGCTCAACTTACGGAAGAAAACACCAACACTGCTGCTGCCATTGTGAGAGAGGATCGACGAATTACCTTAAGATCACTTTCTGGTCTGCATGCATTTTAAGATAATGTTAGAGGAAGATCCGGAGTTTCATTCTCCGTCGTTTTTCATATCGGCACGTTGGCCATAGTAGCTCAATGGTTAGAGGTGGACAACACCAGAAGATCGTTTGGACAAATCCCAGCTGTGGCATTGAATGTTTCAGTCTGACTATCTTTCCATACTTTAGCCTACTTGGCCGATCACTTTGAGCGTGTGTTTGCACTTCCCATATCAGCCGATGATGAGACTACTGCAGACGTGGAAAAGGAGTTACATGCTTATCGCAATCGACCCACAGTCTCACAAAGGACTTCATTTACAAGCTCACGGGAACTATCTTCCCTGATTCGAGCCCTTCCCCTTAAGAAATCTCCCGGGCACGACTTGGTTCCTAACATTGTTATCAAGAAGCTCACCAGAAAAGCAGTTGCATACTTGACATCCATCCTCAATGCCTGTCTACGCCTCGGCTATTTTCCTCGCACCTGGAAGTTTGCCCATATAGCAGTCTTCCATAAGCCCAATAAACCCAAACACCTCCCCGAAAGCTATCGTCCTATAAGTCTGTTGCCGACCCTCTCCAAGCTGTTTGAAAAAGTAATTCATCGCCGTCTTCTGTCTTACCTTAATCATAACCACGTTCTTCCGCCTTATCAATTTGGATTTCGCCACAAACATTCCACTACCCATCAGCTTTCACGATTAACTCAGTCAATTGTTCACGGCTTCGAGGCCCATCAATGTACCACGGCTGTCTTCCTTGATGTGGCACAGGCATTCGACAGGGTTTGGCATGATGGTTTGCTCATTAAGCTCTACCGCATCGGCCTTCCTAATTACTTATCATATCTAATCCACAGTTTCCTCTACGACCGCAGCTTTTCAGTACGCATTGGTGGAATGCTTTCATCCCCACGTAATATTACCGCAGGTGTCCCACAGCGTTCTATCTTGGCCCCGACTCTATTTAATATATACATTTCTGATATTCCTGACTTAGCTCCAACTTCTTTAGCTCTTTACGCAGATGACACAGTTCCATATTATTCTCATGTTAATCTCCAGCAGGCACAACAAGTAGTACAGCTCTCTTTAGATCGCCTAACTCGTTGGTTCAGCAATTGGTGGCTCTCTTTGAACCCTCAGGAAACCGAAACTAAAATCTTCACTCTTCGCCGATGTACTCCGCTTACTCCGTTGTGTCTCTACAGGAACAATGTCCCTTGGCTCCCCACTACAACTCCCGTTAAATACCTTGGAGTGCTTTTGGACACTCGACTGACCTGGCGTGCTCATATCGATCGTTTTATATCACTGGCCTCCGGACGACTTTCAAAACTCGCACCTCTGTTGCATCGCCGTTCCAACCTCGGCCTACAGTCTTCATTGTTACTCTACAAATCACTCGTTCGTCCGCTTATTACATATGCCTGCCAAGTGTGGGGGGCCGCACACACATGTCATCTGCGTCGTCTTCAGGTCATACAGAATCGCTTCATGCGCATCGCTACCAGCGCTCCATGGTTCATCCGTAATCAGCATCTCCATCACGAACTAGGACTGTTACCTCTTCACGACTACATTCGCAGGATCGCTCGTCGTTTCTTTTCCACACTGCAAGAAGTTCCAGGAGCTGTGTATTATAACATCGGCGTCCGCACGCGCCAGCCCTCACGCTTGAAGAGGAGACTACCACAGGACCTGCTTCTGAGTGATACATCTGATTCGAGTGATTGATGTATGTCTTACATCTTCAATATTGACATAATTTCTCAGAGAGTATTATTGGAGTTCTAACTTAATGTAGTTAGGGGGCGGCCTGCTAGCCTACCCCTGAGTGTTATTGTTCTTGTACTGTTACCTTCTTTTCACTCTGTTCTGTAAAGCACTGTACTGCTGATCGATCAATAAAAAAATTATAAAAAAAACTTTAGCCTACACACGGCCAGTGTAAAAGACAATTGATTTCTAAAAATACCTCTGCACCCACGGAGTGCATATCGTAACGTAAAGGTAATTTGTGGAGCAAATACAATAATCAGAATAATGACATGTTACGGGAATGAAACTTAGAAAAATAACCGTTAACATCTGATCACGTGAGTTTTCTTAACAGCCAGGACCACGAAATAATGTAAAATAAATAGAGAAATGTCGAGAGTGAGAGAGATAGATGGTATGATTGCACGTGGTGCATGTTACTTAAATCGACCTTCACTGCACTCTCTCCAGATGCTCCAAAATCCGCAGTAAAGTACCGGCGTCTAGGTTAATTTAAGTTGGAGAGGAAGCCCTTGGATCCCATCAAGCGCACAGGTAGGGCCAAGTCCTCTATATGCTAATATTTAAAAAGGTTACACAAGCACTGTATTTTAAAATGAAGCTCGTGTTTCATATCCGAGGAAGGCACTACGTAGCGGAAAGTGCTCCGAGAAATGGCAGATTAAAGCTAAAAAGTTTGAGGTTTATTTATTGGCCCAATTTGGGGCCCTACACTCCAAACATCAGGGAAATGAGAAAGACATTATCATGGAACACTGCACCTGAACAGGAGTACGCTATCGATTACAGAATTACGAGACCTCCCTGCCTTTTATACGACAAAAATATGATGTGTACCTCTCCTCTACTTTTATACAAACACTTATTGATCTATCTACTTCAAGATAAACATTATCTTATTGTATTTACAAAGGAATACAGTAGACTTTAAGTGATAGTCAAATGTTTTATATACATGACTTTCTCTACTCTTGTACAAACACTTATTGCTCTATCTACTTCAAGATAAACATGATCTTACTGTAGTTACAAGAGAATACAGTAGACTTTAAATGATAGTCAAATGTTTTATATGCATGACTTTCTCTACTCTTGTACAAACACTTATTGCTCTATCTACTTCAAGATAAACATCTTACTGTAGTTACAAGAGAATACAGTACACTTTAAGTGACAGTCAAATGTTTTATATACACGACATTCTTTACTTGTAAGTTGAGAATATAGTACTTATCTTATTCAGAATCCTTTGGGGCTGGTTTTGAAGCAAATTTTACTTCATTTTCAACCTTTCATTCTGACACGGTGGCACTGACACATTGAGTGATTGACCATGGCCAGTTGAAAATTAGTTCCCTAACTTACTACCATCTACTGGGGGCAACACGAACTTACTGGTGACATCTATCTGTGGGATATCAAAATTTATCACCCGAAGTTTATTTTTCAAAATAAATATTTTCTCTAAAACCATTAAATCTATTGGTTCGTGCAATTGTTTCAAAAATTTAACTTCCGTGTTAGTAATGCAAAACAAAACAGAGCTATTACTTCTGATTCTAGTTCACGCCGTGGCTCAGTGGTTACACCGCTTGGCTCTCACCAAGGCGGCCCGGGTTCGATCCCAGGCGGCCGCAAAGTGAGATTTGTAGTGGACAACACGGCGCTGGGGCGGGTTTTCTCCGGGACCTCCAGTTTCCCCCGCCATCTCATTCCACCGGTACTCCATCTTCATCTCATATATCATCAGTGTCACCACCTGCAGTGCCGTATGTAGTAAAAGCTGGCGTTAAACACTACACATTTCATTTCATTACTTCTGATTCGGATTTTGCGGTTCAACAACATCTGTCAAATGCTGAAATTGAGAGATTTTTCTCTACAGATAACATGTTTGCGACAAGCAAAATAACAATTGTGAAAAGCGAAAATATCACATCTTGTTGTATACCGCATTTTGGCGATGTCTGATGTGAGATTTTGTTGATGCTACCTACTGTTTGCTGGTTTTAAATGGATTTAGTTGTTTAAATTCTGTCATTACATTATTTATATCACCTATATTTGCTTTAGTAGCTAGACTAGAGGGCTCCTTTTCTCCAAATTAAAATATTGCATTTGAAACATCACAAAGGTTTTTGTAAGAAAGAAGCAAATTGACCGATTAGATGTAGTAACAGCACTCTTGGCATTGAACTTACAAGCTGATTCTGTGAAAAGTCCCTTCAATGTCTTCGGTTTTAATCTAGTTACCTGATTTTTCTGATTTCAGCCTTGTCATTACTCATGAATTCTCCCCGAACATTTGCGAGAAATTAATGCGGATTTATGGTGAACTATTCACCAAAAAACGCGGCCAAAAGAACTATTAATGCGAACCTTATAAATAATTTTTGACAGTCAAAATGAAGAATCCAGTTCCATGGCCGGGATTTGAACCAGGGATATCCTGTTTTCCATCCAGTCACTCTAACCCATTGAGCTACCATGGCCAACGTGCGGTCATGACATTTTATTCTTCATTTGACTCATTATTTCCGCAGTAAAGCACTAGCGACTCTCGTATCCGAGATACACCGTTTGTGGCGACTTACTGTCGTAAGTACTTGAGTCCCAGGCTTCATCATTTAACTCTTATTATTTTACTTAATTGATGGAAATTAATCATTTCTTCACACTGGTCGTATATAGACTAAGGTGTTTGACAGATATAGTCAACATGAAAAATTCAATGTCATGCCCAGGATTTGAACCACAGATCTCCTGTTTTCCATCCAGTCGCTCTAACCCATACAGCTATCATGGCCAACGTGCCGTCATGACATTAAATTATCCTTTTGACACGTATATTTCCCCGGTAAACGACTAGGGGCTCGTATTCGAGATACACCATTTGTGCCGACTTACTACTGTAAGTACTGAAGCCCTAGGCTTCATCATTTAACTCAATTTATAAATAATTGTAAGCACAAAATGTTTCCTCTGGTCATAGAGCTTAGAGCTACCAGACGTTCATCTTTCAAGATAAATTAAACCCTGGAAATGAAGCTTATCAATTTAACTCACCCTGAACATGAGATCTCTTGTACGTGATGGAGAAACGCTTCCACCACGGGACAGAGGCGGGTATATATAAATGATTCAGACATAGTATGTTATATGGACAGCTAAGTTGAGAGGGCACAAAATGCCCAGGTCGGAAGCAACAGTTTTGAACGGCGACCCTAGTTGCTGTGTGACGAGGAGGAGGACTCTGCGTACGCGACAACTTGAGTTGCTCTTCACAGACTTGAGTGTTTATATCCGTTGTTTGGTCATTAGCAAGCAAGTTTTTTGAAGCCACGTTTTACAAGCAGCGACAGTACAAACATCGTTGTCAACACAGATATTATGTTTCGCCCTCGGCTGGAGTTGTTGTTTGCTCCACATCCAGCGATTATGGCTTTACTTTCTCTTACAAGTTTAGACACAGCATTTACATTTTAATGAAGCTAACAAAAGTAATGGCTTTTACAGGAATAAGCAGTGAAATAACAAAAATTTGTATACCCAGTAAAATTATCGTTATTTTGGAGATATTTTCTGATATATTAATAACAAAGATATGATAAATAAATTAAGGAAATTACAGTTAATATGTGGAGTCTTAAAACAACTTTTAAAGATTTTCAATAATGCAACAATATTGAAAATTTATAAAGGGATACGTGTTCCAACAATAAGCTCCGGATGCTGATTGATGGAGTTCATCGAACGAGATTTCTGGGCACGTAGGACATTGTTAGAAAACCACAATGTTAATGAAACAAGTGAAAACAAAAAATAGAGTAGTCAAACCAAATGAAGATCTGATGTTACAGACAGTTTTCTGTTTCTTTAGACAAACGCGGTTCTGAGGTATATGCTATAATGCGTAACTTTGAAACCCTTCACGAAAAATTATATCTTGCTTTCACATGGCTTCTTCTGGACAGTACTGGACTACGCTACGGAGGATAATCGACACGAATGTCAAAAGTTGTTCCGTAGGACCTATGCCTACAAGTAGGGCACTCCCGAGTGGAAGGATGAAGTGAGAGGAGACACAGGGCTGCAGTCCCTAGGAAGAACGACAGTGCAGAGGGCAGTTGGAAACTGCAAATTCTCTTAAGGCCAGTAAAACGAGCATCACATCCTACTTTGTTCCGCATTGCAATAAGTAAAGAATCATGATGGATTTCGAAGGAATGTTTGTTCTATGTTAAAACGCGTGCAGGTGCACTGGAGTATCTACCACCCTCAAAAGTTTATTTGAAATATACTTTGTCTTTTAACAAGATCTACACTTTGTGCAGTAATATTTTGTATATCTCTTACAATTTACAGTTATATACAAGTTATTCAATATTCATATTTTGTTTGTTGATCTCGACACACGGCCTCGTTCCGGAATCATGTCTAATCACAAAATAAAATCAATTTAACCCTTATATCATATATAACATATTTTATATATGTGATGTCAAAACATTTACTAGAGATAATCGTGTCTCTACTTGCTGTAAGATCGTTAGGAAAACCAAAAAGCGCTATACGACAATGTTTTGCGAAGATCGGAGTTTTCTTGGACGCAGGTGAGGTATGAACTTCCCAGTTCCTCTAGGACCACAGTGGTAACAATGAGCAGCAAATTCATCTCCGGACATCCTTTTCACTGTTCTTCATTTCTAAAGGGACATCTCTCCTTGTGTAATAAACTTGGTCTGCATTCGTGGGCTCCGAGCGACAAATGAACACCACACGTCACCTTGCGTTGCAACTTTAAGAAGTAACTTCCAAAAGACATCGCAATTCTGTAACTATTCAAACTAGAACACCTTCAACAGCTAGTAGATATTATCTCTTATCTGTTTCAATTGGGAAGATGTTTGTCTTTGAGCGCTACAAGATTAGCAACCAATCCGAGTACCGTGGTGTTGTCGTATTGCATTCCCTCTAAGTGATGTGTGACGAGCGCCAAACCAATCTAGCTCTAATAAATACTATTCGTGATAAGACAAAAATTCAGATTTTACAAAAAACTAATGCACGAGGAAGTAGAGAGTAATGTATCTAACATAACCCTAAAATAGTTGAAATAGTATTTCTAATACAAATAAATAAAGTAGGTACCATTATATTATAACAATGCATTGTGACATAGCTACTGTATTTAATATCATTATTGGTTGCCATGCATGTGTGAACGTATATTTGAAATTACTCAGAACTGAAACGTAAACATTTGACATGACGTGATAAAAGAAATATGTACTTTGAATAAGTCAAGGTGTTTGTTAAATTCCATGAGAGGAAACAATACACTTCTTGCTAGTCTGACAGAACGTGTCTGGTCACATTATATCTTTGTTTATGAATGGTTCGTTTTCTCTATTTACTCTAGAGAGTACAAAGCAGTATTATTCAGTTACTCTTCCATAAAAAGTGTTTCACCTGGATCAATGACACACGTTCCACCTTCCCTACCTTACTACTGCTAGAACAATCCAATAGAGTTAATGTGGGCTCAAGTTATGTTGCAAACAGAAATAATATTTTTAAACTGACTGACGTTGAACGACTTATTCACGAAGAAATTGACAAGGAACACAACAAGACTGGGAAAACTGCGTGAGACATCAGATAAACTACAAGAAGACGACTTTTGTAAAGAAATAGCAATTAACGAGATGTTGGAACCTATCATCATAAATTTGCAGTACTCAGACGATGAAGACAATGACAATGACGAATTATCTCTTAACGTAAGTAACATTTACAGCTATACGGATGTACCGCTGGCATTTTCGTTGGATTATAGAAATAAGTAATTCATAGAATATAATTAATTTAAACTAAATATTGTTGCAGAGACGTGCATAAAGGTTTCGGCGCCGAAAGATAACAGACGAATAGTGTTTCACGGAGATAAGAGACTGGCCGAGACAGATATAGTTACAATCTAGAACATTCGTGTTGTATCTAGTGACTCCCGTAGGGGAATGGATCCGTCCCTTTCAGCTGCCAAAGTGCGGGCGCTGCGGACCCTTAGCACTCGTGGTACCTCTGACGTTACTAGAGGAACCTCGGGCCGTACAGCCGAGCCCCTACTTCGGGAGTTGTTCGGATTGGGATGGTCTCGAGGGGGCAGTGTGTTCCCGATACCCGTGGGAGATTGGGTACGTCTTCGGACGGGGTTGAAGGAAGCCATTAAGTCTCCCGGGTACTAGCCTGCTTAGCTAGTAGAAGGTGTGCTAGATCACCAGGCGGCCCCACCGAGGTCATATCGGTAGTCTTCACCTTGAGTGTTGACGCGCGTAAGTGGCGTATCCACTTCCGTCCCGTCTTGTGTCCCTAGGACCAGATGGGGGGGCTTGTTGGGAAACTAGGTCTTGCCCTAATGGAAAGCCCCACGGAGGATGCCGGGCGCCCTTTAAGGGACAGCTCGGATAACTCCCTAGTTGAAAGAGGCCCGGGTCTTGTTCCTACGGGTTCAAGGCTAATGGGAGTAGACCCTCTGGACTCAACTCAACTAGTGACATGTGTGAGAACATTCTATAACAGTCTGGAATTAATGAATGGGTATAAAAAAAGAAGCAATGGCTAGTGATTTTAAAACTTTAATATTTTAAAACTTTCGAAAATACAGTTTACGCTCCCTTACGTCTAGCGCCAAGAACACTCGCAAGTGTACGAGAGAGCGGGAAATATAAAAAGAGTGGAGATAACGCAAATGATTCGCTCTATGCGAGAACTCTTCCCATTTCAAACACATAATAGGTCCATTTCTAATCTGGTACATTTCCCTCTATTCATTCTTGCAGCTTGTGGACGTATCAACGTATTGCAAGGAGAATCTACACGTATACGAGGGGTTATCGTAAAGATTTAACAATCACCCCGTAGATTTCACGCTACAGTGATGTAACTTTTTCATTGTCATCAATGATATCTTAGACATAATGTTGGTTGTTTCAGTGGTTTGACTGCTTTTGTTCTTTACAGTGAGTGACAAGTGACTGAGGTGTAAGATATAGAAAATTGAGGCTCGTATTGTAATCAAGTTCCTACATTTGAGGGAGAAAACTGCCCGGGAAATCCATGATAAGATGACGTCTATTTATGGAAATGATTGCCCATCGTATAACACTATTGTGAGGTGTAAAAGGAATTTTCAAACTGGTCACATGTTCCTGACAGATGAGCCAAGAGCTGGTAGACCGTCAGCTGACACAGTGAAGAAAGTGGAGTGTTTAATACTGGAAGACAAACGAGCAACTGTCCAAATGATCATGAATGAGACACATCTTAGTTATGGTAGTGTGAGGACGAACTGTACATGTGTAAGGTGTCTGTACGGTGGGTTCCACGTTTGTTAACCACTTTCCAAAAGCAAACACGGTGTGACCTTTCAAGACAGATATTGATGTTGTTGGCACTGCCTGCAGCAGTCTTTCAGCGCGGTCCCCTGTCGCTGAAGAAATTTAGAAAAAATCTAGATGGTTTATAGTTTAACTTTTGAATTATAATGGTATATAATATGTCAATAGGGAAGTAATTAGATATGTTTTAAGTGACTAAAGTAAATTAATATCATGTTTTAATTGTTTATTGTGTTATTGTTGTAAATCTAGTATTTGTAATTTGATCTGTATTCCTAACTCTGCCACCGGGTAGTACCCAATTGCAGTGAATACATACATACATACATACATACATACATACATACATACATACATACATACATACATACATACATACATACATACATACATACATACATACATACATACATACATACATACATACATACATACATACATACATACATACATACATACATACATACATACATACATACATACATACATACATACATACATACATACATACATACATACATACATACATACATACATACATACATACATACATACATACATACATACATACATACATACATACATACATACATACATACATACATACATACATACATACATACATACATACATACATACATAAGCATGATTTTTTGATCGTCTGGTAACCATGAATGTATCCTGGATATTCATGGTTCCCGTAGGTAGGCCGCGCCGTGGCTCAGTGTTTAGACCGCTTGGCTCTCACCAAGGCGGCCCGGGTTCGATCCCAGGCGACCGCAAAGTGAGATTTGTGGTGGACAATACAGCGCTGGGGCGGGTTTTCTCGGGGACCTCCGGTTTCCCCCACCATCTTATTCCACAGGTGCTCCATCTTCATCTCATGTATCATCAGTGTCATCGCCTGTGGTACCGTATGTAGTAAAAGCGGGCGTTAAACACTACACATTTCACATTTCCCGTAGGTGAGGGGATCCTTCCCCTTCAGCTGCCTTGGTGCGGGCGCTGAGGACCGTTACTAGAGGAACCTCGGGCCGAATATTCGAGCCCTTCCCTGATTGGGAGTTGTTCGGATTGGGTTGGTCTCGAGGGGGCAGTGGTTCCGGATACTCGTGGGAGATCGGGTACGTCTCCGGACGGGGTTGAGGGAAGCCATTAATATTCCCGCCTACTAGCCAGCATAACTAGTAGAAGGTGTGCTAGATCACCAGGCGGCCCTACCGAGGTCATATCTGTAGCCTTCCCATTTTGGAGTTGGTGTGCGTATATGGCGTATCCACTTCCATCCTGGTCCACAGGACCAGATGGGGTGCAGTACTAATGGGAGTAGAACCTCTGACATTAATGCACACAACACATCTATCACTATGATCCTGAGACAAAAATCATGACCATGGAATGGAAACATGCCGATTCCCCCTCTCTCAAGGAGCCATAGGTGGTAAGGGAAGGTCATGCTTTCAGTTTTCTGGGACTGTCGTGGAGTCACGTTGCCAAGGGTCAAGCCATCACTGACAGATAATACTGCAATCTTCTGGACAAGTTACGAGCAGCTCTGATTAACAAACGACGCGGTATGCTCTCCAAAGTTGTTCGTCTTCTGTCTGACAATGCACCAGCTCATTTATCTCAAGTTACAGTTGACAAAACAAGTGAATGTAGCTTTGATATCTTACAGCATCCGCCTTATTCGCCCGATCTCACACCAAGAAACTTTTTCTTGTTCTCGGAAACGAATCCGTTGCCTGGTCACCGATTTGACAGAGCAAATGATGTCATTAATGAAGTGGAAGAGTGGTTTAAAGTAAATTCTGCGGACTTCTACAATCAAGGTATTCGGAAAATCAAGAAACGCTGGAAAAATGTGTAACTCTCGATGAGACTACGTAGAGAAGAACTAATAAACACATATCAACACAAACTCTCTATCACATTTGTAAAGGGTGATAATTAAGACTTTACAACAACCCCTCGTAACTAAATAAAACTTTCTTGTAGAGTTTATACAGGAAGAATAAGAACATAATATAAGTTTGAATTAAATTATTGTCAAAACATTTCCTAAACATTATTCGGGGCGACGCCGTAGGTAAGTCACCTACATCCATGCATTCCTAGCTATAGTACTACACAGGGATGAGTGGAGAGATTCATGTGGTTACACCTGGGGATTGAACCTTGGACTGCAGACCGACTAACACCTCATACCAATGCTCCAACAACGTGTTACATTGATGTAACTGCCCCAATTTTGAATGTAGCCATTGCATTACTGCACCATGTTCCTGTACACGCCTGAAGCAATGAAAGAATCACAGCGCCAATATTTCATGGGGCGACATTTGAGCCGTCTATATAATTGTACTTTCGCTTTCACAAAAACAGAAAACGCCATTTTACATGTTTCCAAACACAGCTGTGCTACATGCCCTAGCACAAAGTTTCTGACACTTGAAGTTCCATGGGCAGAAAAATATAAACAACATTTCACTTTATTTGGCAGATAAACGTAACAGTTAGTCACAACAATGGGCTAACCATTTTTAAAAGAGCTCCAAACTTGGTCTATCGTACAGAAGCGAGCAGATGTTTTCCGATGCGAGCAAGACTGGTCTACGTGAGGCAGGCGGGTTTCTTATCAATTAGTCGCGCCAGGACAGTTCAGTTTCCGTATACCTGACCAGCGAGTTCGGCACACATTTATTTAAGCCTCAATGGGAAATAAAGACAATTTGGCCACATGAAACGTAGGTTGTTTTATATAACTCTCTACTATCAACCTTGTATCTATCGATCATTTTAATGACGTTTTCTCCTCTCTCTCGCACACCACACCTCAACCAATTTAATCTCCCTTTCTTCTTTTTAAATACATTTCCTATACTCAAAGTAGTAGTTTTATCTGGAAGGAATTACTTCTACCTTTCATAGGTTGGCGATATTATAATGTTAAACTGCGTGGTATTTAAAATTAATATATAAAGCTATTACAAAAGTGAATCGAGAAGATATTGACACATTGCTTCCTCACACTGTTTATTCACAGGGCATGTTTCAAGAGCGTTTGCTCGATTAGTGCAAGTTGTAGTGGTTTCTTCTTTCTCCGTATTGTCAATAGATGGCGTGATGTACTTGTCAAAGATGTCCGGTGGTGGAGTTTCAGAGTTCATGACTCAATGAAGATTTTTGTTGATGAAGATTTGTTCCCATATGGAAAGGTCTTCCAGTAGGGGAGGGGATCCGTCCCCTTCAGCTGCCAAAGTGCGGGCGCTGCGGACCCTTAGCACTCGTGGTACCTCTGGCGTTACTAGAGGAACTCCGGGCCGAACATCCGAGCCCCTCCTTCGGGAGTTGTTCGGATGGGTAGGTCTCGGAGGGGCAGTGGTTCCCGATACCCGTGGGAGATTGGGTACGTCTTCGGACGGGGTTGAGGGAAGCCATTAAGTTTCCGGGTACTAGCCTGCTTAGCTAGTAGAAGGTGTGCTAGATCGCCAGGCGGCCCCACCGAGGTCATATCGGTAGTCTTCACCTTGAGTGTTGACGCGCGTAAGTGGCGTATCCACTTCCGTCCTGACTGGTCTTCGGACCAGGAGGGGGGGCAGTTTAGGAAACTAGGTACTGTCCTAATGGAAAGCCCCACGGAGAGACCCTTTGGGATACTCCCTGGTTGTAAGAGACCCGGGTCTTGTTCCTACGGGGACAGGGGTAATGGGAGTAGACTCTCTGCACTCAGATATGGAAAGGTCTATGGGGTGATTAACATATTTTATTAGAGATGTTTCCAAGTTGATGTCATGTCTAGTATTCAAAAAATGAAAAGCCACTGCTGATTTTTCTGTTTCACCATTTTTAATGCTTCTTAGATGTTCTTTAGTTCTGATGATAATATTTCTTTTTGTTTTTCCTTTATAAATTTTAGGGCAAGTTTCACATTTGATCTCATAGATTCCTGGTTTTTCTTTGGTAGTGATTGAATTTTTGGGAGGGCCTTTTAACAAATTTCTGATATTAAACCTATTTTGAGGTGCAAGAGTTATGTTGTGTTTTGAGAAGATTTTTTGGAATTTGTTATAGGCTGATGGGTGGAAGGTGAATTTTTTAAAAAGTTTTTTCTCTTTTTCTCCTTAGGTTCTAGGGTGGTGGTTTCTTTTATTTTCTTAGCTTTGTTGAGTCTGTTAACTGTTTTGTCTACTAAATTTGGGTTGAACCCGTTGGATATAGCTACTTTTTTATGTGTAGGTATTCTTCTTGATAATCTTCTCTGTTTAGTGGAAAGTTGATCATCCGAAAGATTAAACTGTTGAAAATGGCATGTTGGTGTTGTTTTGGGTTGAAACTATTGTTCTTTATGTAATTATCTGTGTGTGTCGGTTTCCTGTAAATACCAAAGGTGAGTTTGTTGTTCATTTTTTTATCTTGATGTCCAAAAAGCGGAGCACACCATCCTCTTCTGTTTCCAATGTAAATTTTATAGCTGGATTTTGTATATTCAAAAGCTTAAGACCATCTTGTATGGGTTTTTTAGGTACTATTGCAAAAATGTCGTCAACATAGCCATACCACACTTTGAAATAATTTGGAAAAGCTTTTGTGATATGTGTTTCAAAGGCACTCATAAATAAATCTGCCAAGAAGGGAGACAATGGGTTGCCCATAGCTAGGCCTGTTTTTTGTTTATAGATCTGTCCATTAAAGCTGAAAAAATTTTGATTGACTACAACTTGCACCAGTCGAGTATCAGCTGATGATAGGAGCAAGTGCTCTTTAAACATGTCCTGTGAATAAACAGTGTGAGTGAAGCAATGTGTCAATATCTTCTCGATTCACTTTTGTACTAATTTGTGCTTCACTGTACCTACGCTTCTTTCAAGTTTATACTTTGAGTATAAAACTATTGTTTAAAATGTATATCTTGTTCCGAAAATAAATATATTAATTATTTCTTTGTCACGATTCTCAATAACAGCTTATATGAATATACTACGACAAATATTTGTGGCTATATATTAGATTTTTAACGACCAACGAAATATATAAAATAATTATTTTGTTTGATAATGACAGTTCATATACAGAATCACATTAGTGTCAACGGCATGTCACAGGTTTCACGAAGGAGTTCTTTAATTATTACTATTACTACTATCGTTGTAGTTATTGTTATGGCTAGGTAGAGTGCTTAAAGGTAGCATTAATCGTTATTACGTTCATCTTACCCTAACTGCAGTGGGAAGTCGGAGGAGGGAAATGTCTTGTTGATAGCAGGTAAACCTGACCTTTCCTCTCACCAGACTCAACTAAACGATAATCGGATTTTGTTTCCCTTGCCTCTCCTACCCACTTGTCCATCGGAAAAGTTCTGCATCGTTCTGTACCTATGTCCTAAAGTGGAGCATTCCCAAGAGGAAGGATGACGTGAGAGGAGACAAACGGGGTTCGTACCAAGACGCCATAAAAATGCAGAACTGTTTTATAAAAGTTCTGTGTGCTCGTTTGTCTGTTTAAATTACGAGGACTGTACAATAAAGAATGATGATAACTTTCGCACTAAAATTCAAGCTTATTATATTCTGTTAGCACAATATGAAACAAACACGCCGTAGTAGTTTCATTGTTGGTACTCCTGGTTCCGCCTTTGAGAACCAGGCAAGTTCAGATATGTTCAGTATCACCTACCACTGTAATGGAGGTAACACGCGAGCAACAATATGCGGCTTTGAAATTCTGCTTTCGTCTCAACAAATCTTCAGTTGAGGCCTACACAGTGTTACAGGAGGTCTATGGAGAGTCTGTTCTTCCCTACAGCACAGCTCGAAGGTGGTTTAAAATGTTTAAAGAGGGGACACAATCCATTTCAAAGGAAGTTGGAACCGGTGCTCCATTTACTGCTCTTACGGAAGAAAAAATCAACACTGCTGCTGCCATTGTGAGAGAGGATCGACGAATTACCTGAAGATCACTTTCTGAAATACTGAGCATTTCATTGGGTGACACCCACACGTTGGTGACAGGAACATTACACATGAGACGTGTTTGTGCGCGATGAGATCCAAGACTGTTGATTCCCGAACAAAAGAACATTCGCATGCTGGTCTGCATACAGTTAAAGTTGATGTTAGAGGAAGATCCGGAGTTTATTACAAACTTAAGCACTGCTGATGAAACTTGGCAACATCATTTTGATCCTGAGAGCAAACAGCAAAGCTCAGTGTGGAAATCTCCTTCATCACCAACCTCCAAAAAAGCAAAAGTGTTTGCTTCTGCTGGGAAAGTTATGGTCATCTTATTATTTGATATTCATGGAATGGTTTATCAGCATGTTATACCTGCACACACATCAGTAACTGGACAATACTACAGGGATGTCCTAAAACATTGCAATTTCATATCAGACGCCAAAGACCAGATTTCGGTGAAGCAGGCTGGATGCTGCACCACGATAATGCGCGGCCGCATATTACCAATGTTTTTGCTGAATATCTTACAAAAATCAACGCGAAACACATCCCTCACCCTTCCCATAGTCCGGGTTTAGCCCCTTGTGACATTTTCTATTCCTTAATTTGAAGAAACGCCTTCGTGGGAGGCTTTATCCATCATCAGAAGCAGTGGTGAAGGCTGCGGAGGCGATTTTGAAGGATCTCTCTAAAATGGTTTCCAGCATGTCTTTGAAGACTGGCAGAAACGCTGGGACAAGTGCTGGGAGACTATTTTGCGAAGTACAATCAAAATTATGAGGATGAGTAAAGGTACGTTGTCAAAAAATGTGATCAGCAGCTGTCGTATAACTCAAAACATCAAGTTTATTAGTGACCAAACTTGTACTTATCTTGAGTATCCTCTAAGAATATAACACAAGATATACAATAAACTCTTATGTGCTGTTTAAGGGGGGGGGGGGACAGAACGGCATTCCGGTTGAAATTTCACAAAACGAGTTATGGCCAAAATAAACTTTCTTGATGTTTGTATAAGCGAATAACGATATTTATTTTCCTGTCCCATAGTTTTAAAAGTTCTAAATAGACTCATTTTGAAAAGGCTGTACAGTGTACCACGCCCCCTATTATACATTTGTAGCTGTGTTCTCTCCTTGGCTGTAACCTTATTAAAGAGCACACACTTATTAGGAAAGGAGGTCCTTGTTTTGTCTATTAATATTAATCTGGACATCTGATGTTAACTCTTCCATGCTTTGTTTAGTATGTTTTGAATTACTAGTGCTGTTTTCAAGATGAGAAGAAGCAATAATTTTGGTGTAAGAAATCGTCATGACAACCAGTATAAACAGTTTAAGTAATCCTGGTTACATAATAAAAGAATAGTAACACATGACAATATATTGACTTCGTCAAACCTAACCTCAAACATTGTCAATGAATGTGAAGTGAAAATTAGTTCTTCAAGGGAAAAAATTGGCTTCTTCATTGTGTAGTGGCAGTGATAACAACTTAACTTAAGTAAATAATGATATTAGATCAACGAGTTTTCAGTTACTAGATACTCATGCTACAGTAAACTGCCAGATATAAATGTCAAATGGTTGGAGAGGATTTATACGGCAGTAGTAGAAAATAGAATGTTACATGGATCAGAGTTTTGGGGAATAGATGAGGCTTGGAGAGAGACTGATAGTGCATAGATCCTTTTGTAAATATATATTGGGATTACCAATAGCATCACCTAATGGGGCAGCACAATTAGAGCTAGGCATTCTACCAAAATTAAAATCTTGTCAAGGGCAATGAAATATTTATACAGAATCACTAACTTGAAAGATGGCAATATAATTAAACAATATTTTCATATTCAAAAGAGAAGTAACTGGGGTGGGTCTTGGGCACATAAAATGTATGACTTGTAGGTATGAGTCCTTCTTGGATAAATGCAGAGTATGGGTACAGAGGCTTCTGGAAAGAAGTTAAGCTAAGATTAGAAGATATTGACAGACATGACATTTTTGCCAATACAAGTGACAAAAGCTCACTGAGATTATATAGAGAAATAAAAATAACCTGGGGGAGGGAAGAATGTATAGATATATGTAGTAAGTTAGGGCGAGAAGGTTTTGCTTGGGCGAGAACAGGAGTGAGAAACTTGAAAGGTATAGATCAAGAGAGGGAGCTAGATAAATGTCCATTTTGTGTAGAAGAGAATGCAGATTTTCATTGTATATTAAATTGCAGTCAAACAAAGATATGGAGAGAGCAGGCTTGGCTACGTAAATGGGACAGTTTGGGAGGTGAAGTAGTAATTAGAAAAATGTTGTCAGTAAGAGGAGAAAAGAACAGGAGAAATATAGGGAATTATTTAGGGAAAGTTAAACAGAGATTAAGAGAAAAATGTAGAGTGGGATAGGTGAAATGACAAAAAGTGTAAAAAGGAGCAGAGGGCCTCCAATACACCAAAACCCAGGGTTAGGTGTATGGGGGCTGAATTATTAGTCAATGGTGGGCGACATGATAGGATTTCCAGGATTTAAGAATATATGGCATTCTTCAGTATGTATTTTATAATTGTAATCTTGATTTTGTATTTCCATTTGTTGATGTAAAAGGAAAAAATTACTAGATATAGAAACTTTGTACAGTTTAAATTTTGTGACAGTGAAAATTGTTGTCATATCAGGGGACATCGAAATGAATTATCCGTTACATTATCACTCAGTTGTCAAAAGTGTAATAAAGAATATACATTTGAAACATCCAGAACAATTGAAAGTGGTACAGAAGTAAATGTAAGGTTTGTTTATGACTTGAGAAGTATTGCCAAGGGAATTGAGGCAGATAAGACATTCACTGCTGCTCTCAATTTGCCAGCCCCCCCTCAGCCAAATGTAACAAAATAAATAATAATACCATAGAGCAAGTGACCATGCAGTCTAGAAAGAAAAGAAGTAGTGAAAAATGAAATGGAAGAATGCTGATGACGAGAAATATATAGAATATGGATCTGGAGAAATTCTGATGTGTACTACCAACATTACACAATTTTCAAGCTGTTTTTCTCTGTTTTAACTTTGGTTGCGCTCATCTATAAAATTACAATAGCTTCAAGTCTACAGTTTTTCTGGAAATATAAGTAATACTTAGTGCTTTTAAAAGTACTTGTAGAAAGGTATATGAAAATTTGAATTTAAAAAATAGATCGTGAATACCTTTAGAACTAACTTCAAGACGTTTATTAAAAGAAAACCACATATAATTTAAGGGTATGTATGACTGAAATTGCCAAATTCTGAACTAATAGTGCTAGCTTTTTCAAATTGACACCATAGGTGTAGTATAGTGTAAACATGTAACAACCTAAATCTAAACAATTTTTCTCCAGCAGTTTAGAAATTATGATAAAGTTTGTATATTTTTTGTTACGTCACTAAAAAAGTCCCTTCCGACAAAATATTTTGAATTTTGGTCTAATATTTTAACCCTATGTTCATAATACACATACTTTTTGAAATTGCTCTGGTTTTTTCTGTGTCTCCTTTAGTTTAGGTCACAAAATTTTTTTAATTTACAAATATTCTTTTTTTGTCTAAAAAACTGTAAGTTTTGTGTTTGAAAATTAAAAATATATGCTTATATACATTTCACAATAAAACCTAGGGCAATTTCCATTCCTCATGATATTCTAAACCTGAGTAGGAAATTTCATGAATGTAGTACAAAAACTGCATCGCAAAGAGGATTTTACAGATAGAAAAATGCTGAAAATATGAACATTGAGAAAACAGCGATTAAAGATTTGATTGCATAACTCACATTAAAATCCACCAGGCTGATAGGTTGGACCCTCAGATTTCTTTTTCCTCTCCTCTGTTGCTGCTTTTTCCACCTTTTTCTTCTTTAGATGTTGCTTTTCTTCTGCACAACTTCGCTTCTTGCTTTGCAGGATACGAGTCTGATCTCGCTGCACTGAAGTTTTCCTTACTGAGTCTACTACACTTTCACCTCTGATATTTTACTGCAGCTCCAATGACTTAAGACTACCCATGTTAAACTCACTGATGCTTTTAATAAGAGCAAGATCCAATTTTTGTTTTGATATGAAAACTTCCTTTGGGCACTTATTCCATATGACATGATGCAAAGATTCATTGGCATTCTGTGTTTTTCCTGTTTTGCACCTCTCTAGTAATGTTGTAGAAGCCAGCCTCTGATATATTGGCAACATTTTAGGAACTATTTTGTCTGAAAGCCCTATTTTTCTTTTCTTGAATTGAAAATTTAAGAACGGAAAACAGACAAAGAATGTGGATGTAGGCAAAAGAGGGCGTGACTCTGACAGAGTTTAAAGGCCACCGACATTTAAATAAGCATTTAAAAATGGCGTCCGGAGGCAAATTATGCATTTTTCACATTCGGGAATGTCTAAATTATTTTATGGAATTAAAATTAAAAAAGTCGTTATTTTCACGATTTTCATACAATTTCAGTCATACATACCCTTAAGAGAACTCCAACGCAAGATGTATTATCTTTAACGAATTGTAAATGTATTGAAAAATATTAAGTAAAAGTTTCAAATTCTAATTTTAACTTTGGTGAGATAGACTGTTTCGGTTACCCTTAAGCCCTTAGGTACTCTTATCACTCAAAGACAATGTGATATCAATGTCACTACTTAGCGATCAGCTCGTAAAAGATTTGACAGTTTTATGCCTATTCTTCACATAAGGAAATGTACTTTTATGTATTTGTCAAATTTCACTGTCTGACAGTACCAGTAAATATAGCGATGTAGGATACATGTTGGAGTAACGATGACGTTCATCTTATGCTTTTACAGTAATTATAACGATGCCAAGTTTTAACTAGATTAAAATAAGCTGGTCAATGTCAAAATTATTATTGATACAATGAATGAAGAAGGGCATGTAAATAGAATAACTGAACTAAAAGCATCAAAGAGTTTCTGGCAAACTAGAAGATATGTCAGTAATCTGTATGGGGTACTAGTAACATAGCACTACTCAGGTGACATTTCTGTACCTTTTTTGTTGTAATTTAACGTCCTCCAACGTTAAGCCATACCGGACGTAGAGTGGAATGGGTGAAATGATGTACAAATTAGCGCAGGGTCCATAGAGCTTAGAGTTACCCGACATTCGTCTTTCAGGATAAGGGAAAACCCTGGAAAACATATTATCCAGTTAATTCACCCTGACCGAGATTGGAACTCGGGATGTCTTGAACGTGAGACAGACTCGCTACCACCACGCTACTGAGGCGGGCATTTCTGTACTAAATTGGTTGCTCATAGTTCCAACAAAAACCGAAATATATGGAATAAAATTAAAAAGGATCTATGAGAAGTAACTGTGAAAATCTGTTTATATATACTTGATTAAAAAACCTTCCTTTCTCTTAATCAAGTATTTATACATTCCCGATTTTCTGCATATAAACTACAGCAAAGTATCTCACTATGTGTTATAAAGGATAATTAAATCTAAGCGACATCTTGTGAACATAATTAGAATTTCTAATAAAACTTCCTAGACAATCACATATTTCTTTCCGTGCGATAAGATATGGCAGTTGCTGCCATCTATGAACAGCAAGAATTGAGCAGAACTGGTGCGCTCCAATAGCGGCGTACTTTAGTTTCCTTAGCACTGTCACAGTTTACTTTACACACTTAACAGATATATTACTGTTGCACATATTTAGCTATGACTCTGTCTCTCTCTCTCAAACTGCAGCGCCACACTCCATACAGACACTGCTGCGCCTATGGGCACACCGCTGACACTTCCATCGCGCCTCCGCGGTGCCACTACTGTGGCGCTCCTAATCCCACAGCAGTATGTCAGGCACACGACCTCAGGCGCCGACGCCGGTACTGTGCCACCTGTAATGGACTAGGCCATTTTACTGGTCAGGCGCAGTGCCCACTTTACCCACGCCGGAACACCAGTGGACCAGCACCTCGGAACGCAACCATCAGTGAGCCCGCCGACTGGCAGCAAGCTCTTGGTAGTCTACGAGAGGAGCTTCACCGAACCAGCATCAGGCTATGCAGACTCGAGGAGCTCCTGACGACCACTGTCACCGCAGTCATCAACCGTCCCCCAGCGGTGGAAGTTCAGGACCTGCATTCTGAGGTCCTCTACATAAACCAACGCCTGGGCAACATAGAGGTATGCCTAGCAGCTGCTGCCGCTCAACGCGGCACAACCAACGCCGCCCTCCAGGATATGCAAGACAGGCTGACCACGCTCTCCACCCAACTATTGGACGGACTTACACCGCAGGAACAGATAGAGTCAATCAACACCCATCTCCAGAACAGCGCAGCCCAATATGAAGAAGGGATTGCCGCTCTTCTGTCCAAAATTGACCGCATCACCAGCGCCTTCTGCGACGACCCACCCAACGACACACTAAGCTACTGCAAGGGCAAGCTTGAAAAGATTGTTGGATACATCAACGATACAGCACCCAACAAGAAGCTACACGAAGCCCTTCGCGAACACCAGGACCACATCACCCAGAGCATCTACGACTTGAAGATGTGTCTGGCTCCAGAGCACGGGTTCCCTCCGCCGCAATTTCTGCCACATCGAGACACCCGCACACGCAGGACGCCGCCGCCATCAGACCTGCAACGCCGCCTCCCTCCCCGGTCATGAGCTGTTGACGGCCATTCTGCATCACCGCAATCCAGTTCCAGCGAGGACTCAAAGACTCCATCCAGTCACGCATATAACGATCACCACTGTACACAGGTCGTAGTCAGGGTCTCCTGGATCATGACTGCTACCTGATCACCACAAGCGGGTTCCCGCACAGCTAGTTTCCACCCACGAACAGCCGGGTTGCTTTGGCGGTACCGGCCATCAAATTCGCCTCATAGTGCCAACAAAATTAGCACCACAGGCCTCAATAAATAGAATCACCTCAGAACAACATCCCTCCCATGCCCCATCCTTCTTCCTACCCAAATACCCAATCTACACTGTTGTTGGTTAATAATAATAATAATAATAATAATAATAATAATAATAATAATAATAATAATAATAATAATAATAATAATAATAATAATGATAATGATAATGATAATGATAATGATAATGATAATGATAATGATAATGATAATGATAATGATAATGATAATGATAATGATAATGATAATGATAATGATAATGATAATGATAATGATAATGATAATGATAATGATAATGATAATGATAATGATAATGATAATGATAATGATAATGATAATGATAATGATAATGATAATGATAATGATAATGATAATGATAATGATAATGATAATGATAATGATAATGATAATGATAATGATAATGATAATGATAATGATAATGATAATGATAATGATAATGATAATGATAATGATAATGATAATGATAATGATAATGATAATAATAATAATAATAATAATAATAATAATAATAATAATAATAATAATAATAATAATAATAATAATAATAATAATAATAATAATAATAATAATAATAATAATAATAATAATAATAATAATAATAATAATAATAATAATAATAATAATTTAAAAAAATTAAAATTTTTTTTTAAAAAATCTCTATCTCTCTCTATCTCTATCACACACACACACACACACACACACACACACACACACACACACACACACACACACACACACCTGGGTAGTTACTTCTTCCAGGATCCTCCATGTAGCTCTATGTGCGTTTATCTGTCCATTTCTTCTTTGGTCTCCCTGCCGTTCGACGTTCTATTCTGGGTCCGACATTCTGGCAATTTACCCGCCCCATCTCCATTTCAATGCAAGATAGGTGATAGGTGATCAATAATGCTTACTTTGCAGATCTGGTAGATCAGCTAGAAAATAATTATAGTAATAACATTGTAGAGGGAGGGCAGTGTGCCTCCTCTGAACTAATACAGATGTGTTATTGCACTAATATAAATATGATACTGATCTAATAAAATAGTATACATACTTCAATAATGAGAATTTACACGTTAGAACAGAAGAATTAGAAAGCAAATGTGGAAGAGTAGAAGTGTCATCACTGTAAGGCAGGTCCTGGGTTAGTCGTCGCTTCAATCGCGTTGGCCGGCGACTTCGGACGCCGATGTTATACGTCACAGCTCCTGGAACATGGTATATATTGTAGAAGAAGCGTCGAGCAACCTGTAGGATGAAGTGGTGGAGAGGAAAAAGTTCCAGCTCGTGATGCAGCTGCTGGTTGCGTACAAACTACGGAGCATTGGTGGTCATTCGCAGGAATGCACTCTGGATGACCTGTAGACGCCTCAGGTGACAAGTACTGGCAGTCCCTCAGACATGCCAGGCATAAGGAATAAGACGTCGAACCAGAGATTTGTACAGGAGTAGTGAAGATTCTAAAACAAGTGAAGTGTGTTTGTGAAATAAAGGAGGGAGTTGTGAAAGACGAGCGGATGCCAGGGTAATGGTGCGGTCAGTATGAGGCTTCCACGTAAGCCGAGAGGCCACGTCGTAACTCAGTGGTTAGACCAAGGCGGCCCGGGTTCAATCTCAGTTGACCGCAAAGTGAGATTTGTGGTGGACAACACGGCGCTCGGGCGGGTTTTCTCCGGGACCTCCGGTTTCCCCCGCCATCTCATTCCACCGGTGCTCCATCTTCATCTCATATATCATCAGTTTTATCGCCTGCGATGCCGTATGTAGTAAAAGTGGTCATCAAACACTACACATTTCATTTCATTTCCACGTAAACCGAGTTTCCAGTAACACTACAAGGTAGACTGGTATAGGAGATGGGAGTCACATGATCGGTCACAGGTGGATTACAGCGCCGTAAAGTGAAAATCTTGGCTTCAGTTTTCTGGGTACTGCAGGAGATGCACGAAGTTTGAAACTATTGTGAGAGGCGATCAAGAGAGCTGTAAGGTTTCAGGAGCGTATTCTGACAACAATATTTTGTTCATATATAAAAGAATTCAATTTGTAAAGCTTATATATTCGGAAAATGTAGCAATAACGTCGAAACACGCGACATCCTGTCACCTTACTTGCAAGTCATGCAAGGTAGGCGCCTTTGTGAGTTAGGCTGAAAAAGCTTTGACTCAGTTGCTGCTTCGACAGAGATATAATATTCAAATCCACAAAATTTGGCTTAAGCGGGAATAGTCACGCACGTCGCTTGTTTCTTTAACGGCCACATCTACAATTTTCGACAATCGAACTTCTGACATCAGGTAAAGCTCATAGCTGTCATTTTCTGTGAACTCTTGTTGGTTGTATGTAGTTCATTAACTTTTAGTTTATGTAGAATAAACACACTATATATATATTGTCACCCTGGTGGTAGACTCGCGAAGCCGATAAAAAAATGATGGCCGATCGTTACCGGAAATGAGAGACAGTTGAATGTAGTTGTTAGGAAAAATAAACAGTTTTAGGTTAGCTAGCAAATTGTGATGTGACCAGTGTATTTCGAGGAGAATAAAGTGCAGTTTTTGTATTTGAAAACTCGACTTTTGATTTTCACGAACCCACAAAGTCACAACTGGTGTTAGGAAGCGGGACAACAACATCACCGAACATTTGGCCATGGAATCGGTATTGGAAATGCTTTTGCAGAAGATGAACGAATTAACAGCGAAGTCGGAAGCGGCAAATAACAACTTGGCCGCGAAGATGAACGAGTTAACAACAAAAACAGAAGCGGCAAATAATAACCTGGCCGCAGAGTTGAAAGAAATAAGGACCGAATTGACCACAGAAATGAAGGCAGCGAACGACAGTCTGGCCACGGAAATGAAGGAGGCGAACGAGGTCCTCGCCGCCAAATTTGAGGAACAGTTGGCCGGCGTGAGGGATGACGTGACGGAACTGGGCAAGCGGATGGGCCAAGTGGATGAGCACCTGGCGAACCGCTTCAATGACCAAGAGGAAAAGGCCGACAATAACGCCAAGTCCCTGAACGCCATGGTTGAAGACGTCGAAGACCTCGCGAACCGCGTAAACAACCTGGAGGGAAAGGCCGACAGAAGCGTCAAGTCCCTGAACGCCATGGTGGAGGACGTCGTCGGCAGGAGACTGAAGGATTTTAAGGCTAACGCACCGGGAGGCGACACAACATCGGCGCGCGTCAAATCTCCGAAATATGACGGCGCGTCAACATTCGAGGTCTTCCGCCGCCAGTTCGACACAGTGGCCAAGCACAACAGATGGTCACCGGAGGAGGAGGCCACACAGATAACAGCCAGCCTCCAGGGACGGGCCGCGGAAATCCTAAACGCGGTGCAGACGACGGCGGCACCCAAGGACATCTGGGAGGCCCTGGAGAATCGCTTCGGGAACCACCGCTTAGCCGCAGCATACCGCAGCCAGCTAAAGGCAAGGTCGCAGCAGCCGGGGGAGACGCTGCAGGAGTTCGCCATAGCGATCGAGCAGCTGGCTAGCATGGCCTTGGTTGACCTGCCACTGGAGTTCGTATCCCGGGAAGCCGCCTACAATTTTGCCGACGGGGTACGGGACACGGAGATTCGTCAGCGCCTAATGCTCGGCGATTATAAAAACATCCACGAGGCGCTGACAGCGGCATTAAGGATGGAGGCGGCCAAGGTAGCATCTATCCCGACGTCGAGAACGAGGAGTGTCCGCTACGCCGGAGACAGAAGACCAGCTGAGGGACGCCGGCGAACACCTAGTGGCCTGTGTTGGGGGTGTGGACAGCCCGGACACCTGCGGAGAGACTGCCCACACCAGGAAGAGCAGCCGGAAAACGAGTAAGGCCCGGCGTGGAGAGGGGTACGTCGGCGCCATTACCACCATCTCCTCGAGTGACAATTCGCGTCATCAGCCGGCAGATGGATGACAACCTCATCGCGGACGGCCTGATAGAGGAAAGCCGTGCCGCGAGCTGGTGGACATCGGGGCGGCCGTGACCATCATCAGACCTGACGTGGCGAAGGGTTTGCCGACGAGGAAACCGAGCCGACCATAGGAGCATTTGACGGCATCGGGTGACACCATGCCTGTGGAGAAGGAGGCCCTGCTGGAGCTGAACTTGGGACGGAGTGCCGTGCGTCTGTGGGTGTTCGTCGTGAAGGTGGCTGAGGAGGGGATTCTGGGACTGGATGCCCTCAGGAGCCACGAGGCGACGGTCGACATCGGCAGGAAGGTCCTGAGGCTCAACGGAGAAGAGGTTATACTCCGTCAACCAGAAGGTGCCCCGAGGAAAGATGTTGGTGGTACACCTGGATCGTCTGGCCCACTACGAAGGCGCTGTTCGGGACGACCAGCCTTGAGGAGGGAGCAGTGTCACCCTGGTGGTAGGCTCGCGAAGCCGATGAAAAATAATGGCCGATCGTTACCGGAAGTGAGACAGTTGAGCGTAGTTTTTAGAAAAAATAAACAGTTTTAGGTGCGCTAGCAAATTGTGATGTGACGAATGTATTTGCTAGGAAAATAAAGTGCAGTTTTTGTATTTGAAGCCTCGACTTTTGATTTTCACGAACCCACAAAGTCGCAATATATATATATATATATATATATATATATATATATATATATATTAGATAGGTGATCAATAATGCTTACTTTGCAGATCTGGTAGATCAACTAGAAAATAATTATAGTAATAACATTGTAGAGGGAGGGCAGTGTGCCTCCTCTGAACTAATACAGATGTGTTATTGCACTAATATAAATATGATACTGATCTAATAAAATAGTATACATACTTCAATAATGAGAATTTACACGTTAGAACAGAAGAATTAGAAAGCAAATGTGGAAGAGTAGAAGTGTCGTCACTGTAAAGCAGGTCCTGTGTTAGTCGTCGCTTCAATCGCGTTGGCCGGCGACTTCGGACGCCGATGTTATACGTCACAGCTCCTGGAACATGGTATATATTGTAGAAGAAGCGTCGAGCAACCTGTAGGATGAAGTGGTGGAGAGGAAAAAGTTCCCGCTCGTGATGCAGCTGCTGGTTGCGTACAAACTACGGAGCATTGGTGGTCATTCGCAGGAATCAACTCTGGATGACCTGTAGACGCCTCAGGTGACAAGTACTGGCAGTCCCTCAGACATGCCAGGCATAAGGAATAAGACGTCAAACCAGAGATTTGTACAGGAATAGTGAAGATTCTAAAACAAGTGAGGTGTGTTTGTGAAATACAGGAGAGGGTTGTGAAAGACGAGCGGATGCCAGGGTAATGGTGCGGTCAGTATGAGGCTTCCACGTAAGCCGAGAGGCCACGTCGTAACTCAGTGGTTAGACAGCTTGGCTCTCACCAAGGCGAACCAGGTTCGATCTCAGTTGACCGCAAAGTGAGATTTGTGGTGGACAACATGGCGCTGGGGCGGGTTTTCTCCGGGACCTCCGGTTTCCACCACCGTCTCATTCCACCGGTGCTCCATCTTCATCTCATGTATCATCGGTGTCACCGCCTGCGATGCCGTATGTAGTAAAAGCGGGCATTAAACACTACACATTTGATTTCATTTCCACGTAAGCCGAGTGTCCAGTAACACTCCGAGGTACTTGACTGGTGTAGGAGAAGGGAGTCACGGTACATGATCGGTCAGAGGTGGATTACAGCGGCGTAAAGTGAAAATCTTGGCTTCAGTTTTCTGGGTACTGCAGGAGATGCACCAAGTTCGAACTTATTGAGTGAGGCGATCAAGAGAGCTGTAAGGTTTCAGGAGCGTATTGTGACGACAGTCATTTGTACATTTATAAAAAGAGTAAATACTGAACTATTCAAGGGTGTAGCTTATCACCTACCCTTCTCAGTGTATTGTGACTTTGTGGGTTCGTGAAATTAAAAGTCCAATTGCACAAACTCAAAATGTACTTTATTTCCACCGAATTACAATTGGAACACTTGCCGATTACATAGAATTACGTAGCGCACACAATTAGAATCCACCAGTTCGTATGTCACAGGTTCACTCTACACTCACAATTACGTACAACTCCCCTGAAACACGTACGCAGTCGTTCGCTAGCACAGCGCTCTTCACGGCTGCTCGCCATGAACTGCCTGAGTCGTCTACTGCAGCCCTTATATAGGAAGATCGCTGTTTCTGGAAGCTTCGCGGCCCGGAACATCATCCAGACTGTTCCAGACGTCAGGGGAAGGGGAAAGAGACGGTACAGTGCCTAGTGACACGTTCCTAACCATTCCCTCTGTTACCGATACAAGATAAATGGGTGGGCGTGGTCTGAATTCCTCCTATCCCCTACCCATCCCCAGTTGGTCGTGCGTTCCGATAATTGGGTGACAATATATGTGGAAGATATTGTAAATAAATGGAAGATTTTAGTAGACCCAGGAATTAAAATAAAAGAAAATATTTATATTAATACACTGCTGTTTGCGGATGACCAAATATTGATTTATCGGAATGAAAATCAACGGCAAAAGTTAATGTATCTTCTAAATAATGCAGTACAAAAGTATAATTTTAAAATATCAGAAGAAAAATAAAAAATTATGGCTTCTAAAGGAAATTATAATGTAAGATCAAAAATTGTTTTAGGAAATATGATTTTAGAACAAATATAGAGTTTTAAATATTTATAATGTAACATAAGTTTTAGAAACAATGTTGATATAGGAGAAAAAGTAAACAAATGCCAATCAATATGTGGGACAATCCAAAGAATTTATAAAAACAGAGTGAGAAAGGATAAACAAATGAAACTACAAGGTAATGGCTATTCCAACTTTACTATATGGAAGCAAAACCTGAGTGCCAACACCAAAGGATTTATATAAAATACAGACTGCAAAGAAGTGCGCAAACGTTGTACAATATTAGACAAAATAAGAAATGAGGATATTAGAAATGAATTAGAAATCGAACCAATCCATGACAGAATATCAGAACGAAGGCAACAATGACATGAACATATATTAAGAATGGAGCATTGAAGATATCCAAATGCAGTATTAAACTATAATCCAAAAGAAAGAAGAGACAGAGGACGACCAAGCAAACGCTGGTGAGATCTATGAAGTCAAGACGGGCGATACGCCCAAACAATGGAGTGAAGAAGGACATAAAACGAGTAAATTTGTAAAAAATATATATTTGGAAAATGTATTAATAACATCTGAACCCTACATCCTGTCACCTTACTTGTAAGTTATGCAAAGTAGACGCATTTGTGACTTAGGCTGACAAAGCTTTGACTCAGTTGCTGCTTCGACAGAGATATAATATTCACTCACGCACGTGGCTTGTTTCTTTAACAGTCACATCTACAATTTTCGACAATGGAACTTCTGACATCAGGTAGAGCTGATAGCTGTACTTTTCTGTGAACTCTTGTTGGTTGTATGTAGCTCATTAGGTTTTAGTTTATGTAGAATAAACACAATATATATATATATATATATATATATATATATATATATATATATATATATATATCAGACGTAAAAGACCACATTTCCGTGAAGCAGACTCCTGCTGCACCACGATAATGCGCGGCCGCATATTGCCAATGTTGTTGAATATCTTGCAAAAATCAACATGAAGTACATCCCTCACCCTCCCTATAGTCCGGATTTAGCCCCATGTGACTTTTCTCTGTCCCCTAACTTGAAGAAATGCCTTCCTGGGAGACATTATTCATCATCAGAAGCAGTGGTGAAGGCTGCGGAGGCGATTATAAAGGATCTCTCAAAGAATGGTTTCCAGCATGTCTTTGGAGACTGACAGAAACACTGAGACAAATAAATAGATGGCTGTTCAGCAAAGAATGGTCACAATTTTTTTTTTTTTTTTGTTTATAACGTACCTTTACTCATCCTCATAATTTTGATGGTCCTTCTCAAAATAGTCTCCCCTGAATGCTATTTATTTGTCTCAGTGTTTCTGTCAGTCTCCAAAGACATGCTGGAAACCATTCTTTGAGAGATCCTTTATAATCGCCTCCGCAGCCTTCACCACTGCTTCTGATGATGGATAATGCCTCCCACGAAGGCATTTCTTCAAGTTAGGGGACAGAGAAAAGTCACATGGGGCTAAATCCGGACTATAGGGAGGGTGAGGGATGTACTTCATGTTGATTTTTGCAAGATATTCAACAACATTGGCAATATGCGGCCGCGCATTATCGTGGTGCAGCTTCCAGCCTGCTTCAGGGAAATGTGGTCTTTTGTGCCTCATATCGACTTGCAATGTTTTCAGGACATCCCTGTAGTATTGTCCAGTTACTGATGTGTGTGCAGGTACAATATACGGATAAACCATTCCATGAATATCAAAGAATGAGGTGACCATAACTTTCCCAGCAGAAGCAACCACTTTTGCTTTTTTGTGGGTTGGTGATGAAGGAGATTTCCACACTGAGCTTTGCTGTTTGCTTTCAGGATCAAAATGTTGTAGCCAAGTTTCATCAGCAGTGATTACGTTTAAAACAAACTCCGGATCTTCCTCTAACATCAACTTTACTGCATGTTACCTTCATTACAGCGGTAGGCGATACTCAACATGTCTGAACTTGTCTGGTTCTCACAGGTGGGAACCAGGAGTTCCAACAATGGAACTCTACGAGGTGTTTGTTTTACATTAAGCTAATAGAAATATTGAGGAAGTTTGTTGTACAATTTAATACAGTTAAAAGTATACACTATAACTGTATTAAATTGTACAACAAACTTCCTCAATATTTCAAAGAATTACCAAATTTAACAATATTTAAAAGGAAACTAAAGAAGTATCTAATACAAAGATGTTTTTATTCAGTAAATGAATACCTTGATGAACAGTGAATCAATTTTGTTAGACATATGTATTATATATATTGCAATCTTTAATCTTTTTAGTAACTGCAAAATGTTGATATTGTTTCTTTAAATATTGAACAAATTAGTTTAAGTTTCTAAAATAAAATAGAAAGTAAAAAATGTTCTATAAGGAAACATACTTAAGTATTGTTTATCCGATCATGTGTTTACTGTTAATCTGTAATGTAAAATTGTATTGACGAAGCCGATATTTCTGTAATTGGAAATCTTATGGTGAATAAATTTGATTTGATTTGATTTGATTAGAATATAATAAGATTGAATTTTAGTGCGAAAAACTATGGCCGTAAAAAGATTATGGTCGTTCTTTATTTAACAGCCCTCCTACATATAACTCGAGGGTATCTACCACGGCAATCCACACAGAGTGAAGACTACCCCCCCCCCCTCTAATGACCAGGGAGTTACCGAGCTATCCCAAAAGGGCGCCCGGCGCCTCCATGGGGCCTTCTATGGGACAAGACGTAGAGACTAACAAGCCCTCCTAATATGGTCCTATGAACTCAAGACGGGATGGAAATGGATACGCCACTTACGTGCGCCAACTGGGAAGGGGAAGGCTACCGATATGACCTTGGCGGTGCCGCCTGGTGGTCTAGCACACCTTCTACTGGCTCTGCAGGCAAGTACCCGGGACTTATGAGACAACCCTCTACCCCCTCCGGGCGGCCGTAGCCTAGCCGGAGGTACCCAGTTTCCTGTGGGAGTTGGTAGCACACTGCCCCGTCAAGTCCAACCCGCTCTGAACAACTCCAAAATGGGAAGGCTACCGATATAACCTTGGCGGTGCCGCCTGGTGATCTAGCACACCTACTACCTCTGCAGGCTAGTACGCGGGACTTACGGGGCAACCCTCTACACCCTCCGGACGGCCGTAGCCTAGCTGGAGGTACCCGATTTCCCGTGGCTGTCGGGAGCACACTGCCTCCTCAAGTCCAACCCAATCCGAAGAACTCCGCGACGAGAAGGGCTCGGCAGTTCGACCCGAGGTTTCTCTAGTAACATCAGAGGTAACACGAGTGCTAAGGGTCCGCAGCGCCTATACTACAGCAGCTGAAGGGGACGGATATCCTTCCCTATAGAGCAGTCGTTTCTGTTTGTAAATTTGTTTTATTTTCAGATTTTGGTAGTACTAACAAGAATATATTAACATCTAGCCTTCGTAACGGTGGGGACAGCTTTGTTTCCGGATATGTAAAAGTTGACATGAAATCACGATCCTAGACAGTTTATAAGAAAGTCATCATTTCTTAAAAGACAAGTGATGCTCTAAGTTACTAATTGTTATATTTGTATATAGAAGAAAGAGCTGATAAACATAATTTGTATGAGATTGTGTGTACATTGTCTTTATAAATTAGAAAGCACAGTTGTGGTAAGTAATGTCGAAGAAGCAGTCTTGACAGACAGAAATCTGCTACGTGGTTATTAACTGGTAAAAGAAGGCAGTAGGAAAGTGTCTCTGCTAAAAGCACTAATGGTGTAAACATTCGATACAAGTGTGTGTGCTTTTGTTTCTAGCGTAATGGCGTCGCTGAGTGCCGGAAATTCCGGCTGGCAGGACAGTTTTTTGACTTCCTCCTGTCCAAGAAGCTCGGGTCAGTTTAACCACTTCTTACTTTCTCGGATACGATGTCATTGTAGTGTGTTTATACTCAAGCCTTGACTTTAGAAAGGTAAAATTCTGACCAAAAATTACAAAACTGAACAAATTACAAATTATTAACTATTAAGTTTACCTTCTCCTCCGCATCGATTAAGTAGGGGAAGTATTGATCTCTAACCAAATATTACCGAGCGAAATGGCTCAGGCGGTTTCGGATATGTCCTTATTTGACAGGTCCGGGTTAGATTCTCGTGGCCGACCTACCTGACCCATGTGCTTTTTCTGGGGTTTCCCCGGGTAGCCAGACAAATGCTGGGTGCATTAATTACACCACAAATTTCCTGTCCCACCACTCCATCTCCATTATCATTTCACGTCATCTCTCACCTGGTGGTCTATTTCAGGGTAATAGTGTTGGCGGCTGCCCCCGGCGTTGCATGGAAGGATGATACGCTCCTGGTAAAACAGTTCTTCTTTCAGGAGGGAGAACTTTCGTTGGGATGTTCGCCTTCCGGGGGAGAGAACTACAGCTCAATAGTCAATATCCTGTCCCCTACACTGTCGTGACTTTTGGGGTAGCCCGCCCCGTCTGTCTTGCTTCATCCTTCCTCCCGGTAGAGCCCCACTTGGAGCAGAGGTACAATAAACCAAGTCTGGTCCTCGTTACCGAAACCCCTCCGCAACATAGTCCAGACCAATTCAGTCCGCCCAAATATATGACAGAAGGACTTCATTGTAAAGACTTAAAATTGTGTACGTATGCGTATGAATACCATCGCCCTGTCTGTCTTGCTTTATCCTTCCTCCCGGCGGAGCTACACTTGGAGCGGAGGTACAACAGACCAAGTCTGGTCCTCGTTACCGAAGCCCCTCCGCACCATAGTCCAGTCTAGTTCAATCCGCCCAAATATATGACAGAAGGACTTCATCGTAAAGACTTAAACTTGTGTACGTATGCGTATGAATACCATCGCCCTGTCTCTCTTGCTTCATCCTTCCTCCCGGCGGAGCTACACTTGGAGCAGAGGTACAATAAACCAAGTCTGGTCCTCGTTAACGAAGCCCCTCCGCACCATAGTCCAGTCTAGTTGAGTCCGTCCAAATATATGACAGAAGGACTTCATTGTAAAGACTTAAACTTGTGTACGTATGCGTATGAATACCATCGTCCTGTCTCTCTTGCTTCATCCTTCCTCCCGGCGGAGCTACACTTGGAGCAGAGGTACAATAAACCAAGTCTGGTCCTCGTTAACGAAGCCCCTCCGCACCATAGTCCAGTCTGGTTCAGTCCGCCCAAATATATGACAGAAGGACTTCATTGTAATGACTTAAAATTGTGTACGTATGCGTATGAATACCATCGTCCTGTCTCTCTTGCTTCATCCTTCCTCCCGGCGGAGCTACACTTGGAGCAGAGGTACAACAAACCAAGTCTGGCCCTCGTTACCGAAACCCCTCCGCAACATAGTCCAGTCTAGTACAGTCCGCCCAAATATATGACAGAAGTACTTCATTGTAAAGACTTAAACTTGTGTACGTATGCGTATGAATACCATCGTCCTGTCTCTCTTGCTTCATCCTTCCTCCCGGCGGAGCTACACTTGGAGCAGAGGTACAACAGACCAAGTCTGGCCCTCGTTACCGAAACCCCTTCGCAACATAGTCCAGTCTAGTTCAGTCCGCCCAAATATATGACAGAAGGACTTCATTGTAAAGACTTAAACTTGTGTACGTATGCGTATGAATACCATCGCCCTGTCTCTCTTGCTTCATCCTTCCTCCCGGCGGAGCTACATTTGGAGCAGAGGTACAACAGACCAAGTCTGGCCCTCGTTACCGAAACCCCTCCGCAACATAGTCCAGTCTAGTACAGTCTGCCCAAATATATGACAGAAGAACTTCAACGTAAAGACTTAAAATTGTGTACGTATCCGTATGAATACCATCGCCCTGTCTCTCTTGCGTCATCCTTCCTCCCGGCGGAGCTACACTTGGAGCAGAGGAACAACAGACCAAGTCTGGCCCTCGTTACCGAAACCCCTCCGCAACATAGTCCAGTCTAGTACAGTCTGCCCAAATATATGACGGAAGAACTTCAACGTAAAGACTTAAAATTGTGTACGTATGCGTATCAATACCATCGCCCTGTCTCTCTTGCTTCATACTTCCTCCCGGCGGAGCTACACTTGGAGCAGAGGTACAACAGGCCAAGTCTGGTCCTCGTTACCGAAGCCCTTCCGCACTACAGTCCAGTCTAGTTCAGTCCGCCCAAATATATGACAGAAGGACTTCATAGTACAGACTTAAACTTGTGTACGTATGCGTATCAATACCATCGCCCTGTCTCTCTTGCGTCATCCTTCCTCCCGGCGGAGCTACACTTGGAGCAGAGGTACAACAGACCAAGTCTGGCCCTCGTTACCGAAACCCCTCCGCAACATAGTCCAGTCTAGTACAGTCCGCCCAAATATATGACAGAAGGACTACATCGTAAAGACTTAAACTTGTGTACGTATCCGTATGAATACCATCGCCATGTTCTCTCTTGTTTCATCCTTCCTCCCGGCGGAGCTACACTTGGAGCAGAGGTACAACAGACCAAGTCTGGCCCTCGTTTCCGAAGCCCCTCCGCACCATAGTCCAGTCCAGTTCAGTCCGCCCAAATATATGACAGAAGGACTACATCGTAAAGACTTAAACTTGTGTACGTATCCGTATGAATACCATCGCCCTGTTCTCTCTTGCTTCATCCTTCCTCCCGGCGGAGCTACACTTGGAGCAGAGGTACAACAGACCAAGTCTGGCCCTCGTTACCGAAACCCCTCCGCAACATAGTCCAGTCTAGTACAGTCCGCCCAAATATATGACAGAAGGACCACATCGTAAAGACTTAAACTTGTGTACGTATCCGTATGAATACCATCGCCCTGTTCTCTCTTGCTTCATCCTTCCTCCCGGCGGAGCTACACTTGGAGCAGAGGTACAACAGACCAAGTCTGGCCCTCGTTACCGAAACCCCTCCGCAACATAGTCCAGTCTAGTACAGTCCGCCCAAATATATGACAGAAGGACTACATCGTAAAGACTTAAACTTGTGTACGTATCCGTATGAATACCATCGCCCTGTTCTCTCTTGTTTCATCCTTCCTCCCGGCGGAGCTACACTTGGAGCAGAGGTACAACAGACCAAGTCTGGCCCTCGTTTCCGAAGCCCCTCCGCACCATAGTCCAGTCCAGTTCAGTCCGCCCAAATATATGACAGAAGGACTACATCGTAAAGACTTAAACTTGTGTACGTATCCGTATGAATACCATCGCCCTGTTCTCTCTTGCTTCATCCTTCCTCCCGGCGGAGCTACACTTGGAGCAGAGGTACAACAGACCAAGTCTGGCCCTCGTTACCGAAACCCCTCCGCACCATAGTCCAGTCCAGTTCAGTCCGCCCAAATATATGACAGAAGGACTACATCGTAAAGACTTAAACTTGTGTACGTATCCGTATGAATACCATCGCCCTGTTCTCTCTTGCTTCATCCTTCCTCCCGGCGGAGCTACACTTGGAGCAGAGGTACAACAGACCAAGTCTGGCCCTCGTTTCCGAAGCCCCTCCGCACCATAGTCCAGTCCAGTTGAGTCCGCCCAAATATATGACAGAAGGACTTCATTGTAAAGACTTAAACTTGTGTACGTATCCGTATGAATACCATCGCCCTGTTCTCTCTTGCTTCATCCTTCCTCCCGGCGGAGCTACACTTGGAGCAGAGGTACAACAGACCAAGTCTGTCCCTCGATTCCGAAGCCCTCCGCACCATAGTCCAGTCCAGTTGAGTCCGCCCAAATATATGACAGAAGGACTTCATTGTAAAGACTTAAAATTGTGAACGTATCCGTATGAATACCATCGCCCTGTGTCTCTTGCTTCATCCTTTCTCCCGGCGGAGCTACACTTGGAGCAGAGGTACAATAAACCAAGTCTGGCCCTCGTTGCCGAAGACCCTCCGCACCATAGTCCAGTCTGGTTCAGTCCGCCCAAATATAAGACAGAAGCACTTCATTGTAAAGACTTAAACTTGTGTACGTATGCCTATGAATACCATAACTAACAACAAAATTTGAACATGCCGCTGTGAGATAACGTAGTGAGACATCTAGTGATGGAATTTAGTATTCGGCAACGTGCGCATGCGCGGAGAGAAGCAGGCAGTTGTGAGTTCCGTCCGGTTGACGGGACAGTCTGCGTGAGGCGTGGAAAAGAGAAAGTTAAGACAAAACACGGAACAAAAACATCGATGTTATAAAAATATCGACCTCAATACATCGATGTGAAAACATTGGATGTTTTCCAGTAAACATCGAATGTTTCGTAAATATCGATTTCGATGCCGTAGCTCTAACCGTAACGGACGAAAATAATCCTCGGCAAATTTGACAGCGGGATGTAACAACGGCCCTTATACTGATTAAAATCTTATTATATAGTTATTTATAAATATTTTATTTTATAGAAAATGGATGAAGAAAGTCAAATTAATGACCAATTGCAATGGAAAAGGAAACTGACAAATGCGTGCACGAAATAATTTATAATGAATAATTTTTTATGTTTTCACTTCTGTCGTGTAGTCTTAACCACACACAATTGCTTGTAACTAAAGAAATATTTAAGCAGAAGGAACGGCGGCAATTAAAGGGATAATAATATGCAAATATAAGCTGCAAGTGATAACCAAATGGTTAGAAAGAATGTATGAAGCACTAGGTGAATCCAAAATGTTATATGCATTGGCGATCTGAGGGGGGGCACAGAGGAAAACAAAACGGTGGACCAAAACTACAGAAGGTTTTGTAAAGAGTTACTAGGCTTACCAAGATCAGCACCTGGGGAAGTAGCTTTAGTAGAATTAAGAAAGACAAGAAGAAATGCAATAATAATGGAAAGAATAATAACATTTTGGTATAGGTGTTTGGACAAAGAAGAAGGGGAATTATGAAATTATGCGTGAAACAGCAAAAAAGATTAGAGAACTTAAATAGTTGGTCTGGAGAGATAGGAGAAATTATGGAAAACATAGGAATGGGAGATATATGGAGATTAGAGGAAAGTAATACAAGCGATGTGGGTAAATTGGTAAAACACAGAATAGAAGATATAAAAAGACAGGAAATATGGGGAAGTGTAGAAAATGTGAAATAATTACAATTTTACAAGCAAATAAAAATAAACTGGGGACGAGAAGCATGTGTAGATTACTGCTATAGGCAAGAGAGAGAAAGGTTAACTTGGATGATAACAGGAACAAAATTTCAAAGAGAGATAAGAGGTAGGGAAAAGGGAATTTATGAATTGTGTGGGGGAAGAGAAAGTGCAGAACACTATGTAACAGAATGTTAGCAGGTTGTAATGTGGAGAAAACAGTTTGGGAGGGAACATGGGAGAAAGTAGAGAAGAGGATAGTAGCTATAAAAATGTTAACGGGCAGGGAGGAAAAGAAGGTAAGAAGTATTGCTGAGTTGTTACAGAAAGTAAAAGAAAAATGCGCCAGAAATTTAAAAACACGTAAGAAAGGAAGAGGAGGGGGAAGAAAGGGACTAATTAAGTAACAAGCAGACATGGAGGTTAAGAGCTACCTGACAGAGCCGAAGACCAGGGTGTCATCAGGGTAAAGGGGCTAATTAAGTAACAAGGAGATATGGACGTTAAGAGCTACCTGACAGAACAGAAGACCAGGGTGTCATCAGGGTAAAGGGGCTAATTAAGTAACAAGGAGACATGGAGGTTAAGAGCTGCCTGACAAAGTAGAAGACCAGTGTGTCATGAGGAGAAAGGGGCTAATTAAGTAACCAGCATACATGGAGGTTAAGAGCTACCTGACAGAGCAGAAGACCAGGGTGTCATCAGGGTAAATGGACTAATTAAGTAACAAGGAGATATTGAGGTTAAGAGCTACCCGACAGAACAGAAGTCCAGTGTGTCATCAGGGTAAATGGACTAATTAAGTAACAAGGAGATATGGAGGTTAAGAGCTACCCGACAGAACAGAAGACCAGGGTGTCATCAGGGTAAATGGAATAATTAAGTAACAAGGAGATATGGAGGTTAAGAGCTACCCGACAGAGCAGAAGACCAGGGTGTCATCAGGGTAAAGGGGCTAATTAAGTAACAAGGAGATATGGAGGTTAAGAGCTACCCGACAGAGCAGAAGACCAGGGTGTCATCAGGGTAAAGGGGCTAATTAAGTACCAAGGAGATATGGAGGTTAAGAGCTACCCGACAGAGCAGAAGACCAGGGTGTCATGTAAGACAAGGTAGAAACAAGGTAATTACAAATAAATGTAGCCTATAGTTGTAAATTGTAAAATTTTGGAATACGCACAATAAATATATTATATCATATCATAAAAAGCGAAATTATTAGACAGGCTTACAACTTCTCGGTTACCAATACAAATATCTCTAATTATTCGCTTATATATTTTGCGTTCTGTACATTCTTTATGCTTATTCTTTAGTTTTGTTTACATTTCGCCACGTATAGTAACGCATGTTCACAATATAATGCTTCCACCAGATTTTGGTGTCGTTTTCTACAAAATGAAGGTTTAATTTTGAATTAATCTCAGTCCAGAAGGCCGAGCGGTTCCATATCGCCCTGGAAACATCATTTCATAAAGCAGCTCTTTTATACTGCGCGGCCGATACTGGGTACGAGTCGAGCGCCGGAATATTAAATTAATAACACAGAATAAATATAGCTACAAAGAATAACGCACCACGCATGCGCCGTGTATAGAAACTCTATAATTCTAATATCACGTACCTCACTTTGAAACAAATGACAATCAACGCTCAGGGCAGTATTCAGCTGTTAAACTGTTATACGGTACAGTCACTACACTTGTATAAACCATACTTACACATCTATTCCTCTATCCGCTTCACGTCAAATATGAAAATCCTTAGACAATAGGGAATGTAAGTACACTTTAACCCTGCAGTATTCGCACCCTTTTAACTTACGTGTACAGGCGCCTGGAGGACATACAGGGTGGCGCTCAAAATGTCATACATTGAATTTGTTTATTATGTGTTTCAAATGGGAAGAGTTCTGGAGTCAGCTAATCAGATGCCGTATCACACTCAGCGTTGCCAGCTTGTTACCCCACATATGTCCCTCTCTCTGGCACACTCATACAACCTGCAGCTCTGCCTGGCGCAGACGTAAGGTCAAGCAAATCATATTTCGCAAATTATGTGTATTTTAAGTACTATAACTATAATTATGCTCTATGAATTACCTGTTTTTCTAAACCAATGGAACTGCCAGTGGCTCATACATATCGCTGTCGAAGTCACTTCCGTTAAGAGACAATTCTTCATTCACTGTTTTCATCGTCTGAGTCTTTCAAATTTAAAACTATAGGTTCCAAAATCTCGTTACGCGCTATTTCTTTCTTAAAATCTGCATACCTTACGCAGATTTCCCAGTCCTGTTGTGTTATCCTGTCAATTTCTTCGTAAAAAGTTTGTTTAACGTCCGTCAGTTCCCAAGTATTATTTCTGTTTGCTATCCCCCTTTTTATTTGAGCCCACACCAACTCGATTGGATTATATTGGCAGTGGTAAGGTGGGAGGCGTATTACCTCGTGTCCCATTTCAATTTAAAGTTGATCCAGGTGATATACTTTTTCCATGTTTTAAACGGAAGTACTCTTTGTAATAACTCATTTTTAGTTTCTGTTTCCGAAAAACTTTTGAAGAACCTGCAAATCTTAAAAATAGTACTTCGAGCCTGATTTCGCAATACCTCCCTGTTTGACTCGCCACTAAATTCACCGCAAGAAGCCTTTGCACTATTTAACTCATACTCTACTGTTGTGTAAATAACAACTGAATGATATTGATCTGAACTCTCCAGAGTAAATAAGCATTTCTTATCCAGCATTCATTCATAAACATAAGCATACAGCATTTCGCAGGCTAACAGTAAATGAAGTGTTTGTTCTTTCTCAAATTTAACACCTTGACTTACTGACAGTAATTCTTTTATCACGTCATGTTAGTAGTTTCAGTTTCAGTTCTGAGTAATTAAAAGTATATGTACATACATACACACCAACCACTTTTAACTCTCTAGAGTAAATAGAGATTACGAACCATTCATAAACAAAGATATAATGTGACTAGACACGTTCTGCCAGGGCAGCAGGAAATTTGTTTCCTCTTGCTCGAATTGGATTATTCAAAGTAATTATTTTATGACGTCATGTCAAACATTTACGTTTCAATCCTGAGTAATTACAAATATACGTACACACATACATGCCAACCAATAATGGTATTCATACAGTGCTTACTTCGTGATTTATTGTTATAAAACAGGTAATAGTGCTTTATTTATTTGTATTAGAAAAACTATTTGAGCTAAAAATATGGAATTTTCATGGTTATGTTAAATACATTATTCTCTACCTTCCACATGGATAAGTTTCGGCAAAATCTGAATTTTTGTCTTAGCACGAATAGTATTTCATATACTTAGGGGACTCTGATTGTTTTTTTTCGGGGGGGGGGGGATTGGTGATGAAGGAGATTTCTACACTGAGCTTTGCTGTTTGCTCTCAGGATCAAAATGATGTAGCCAAGTTTCATCAGCAGTGATTGCGTTCGAAATAAACTCCGGATCTTCCTCTAACATCAACTTTAACTGTATGCAGACCTGCATACGGATGTTCTTTTGTTCCGGAATCAATAGTCTTGGAACCCATCGCGCACAAACACGTCTCATGTGTAATGTTTCTGTCACCATCGTGTGGGTGGCACCCAATGAAATGTTCAGTATTTCAGAAAGTGGTCTTAAGGTAATTCGTCGATCCTCTCTCACAATGACAGCAGCAGTGTTGATGTTTTCTTCCGTAAGAGCAGTAATTAGAGTATGCCCGCCTCGGTAGCGTAGATGGTAGCATGTCTGCCTCACGTTCAAGAGGTCCCGAGTTCGAATCTCGGTAAGGGTGAGTTACCTTGATAAGGTTTTTTCCGGGGTTTTCCATTATCCTTCAAGACGAATGTCCGGTAACTCTAAGCTCCATGGATCCTGTACTCATTTGAGCATCATTTCAACCAATTCATTCACCGTCCGATATGACTTAACGTTGGAGGACGTAAATTAAAAAAAAGTAACTGGAGCACTGGGTCCACCTTCCTTTTAAATTGATTGTCTCCCTCTTTAAACATTTTAAACCACCTCCGAGCTGTGCTGTAGGGAAGAAGAGACTCAACATAGGCCTCCTGTAACATTGTATAGGACTCAACTGAAGATTTTTTGAGACAAAAGCAGAATTTCAAAGCCGCATACCTTTCCTCGCGTGTTACCTCCATTACAGCGGGAGACGATACTGAAAATGTCTGAATTTGCCTGGTTCTCACAGGCGGGAACCAGGAGTACGAACAATGAAACTACTGCGTCGTGTTTGTTTCACTTTAAGCTAACAGAGTATAATAAGATTGAATTTTAGTGCGAAAAATTATGACCGTAAAATAATTATGATCATTCTTTATTGAACAGCTCTGCTCTCGTCTTTCACGACGTGTTAAGGGAAAACTGTCAAATAAATTTTTATTAAACTTTCATCAAATAAGTGAAAAGCGAGGGTTTCATTATCTGGCTGGAGCAGATTTCCTTCTGAAATATTCTGTATTTCATCTCAGCTGCCGAGGCAAGGCTGAAGGGCGAGCAGTTTTAAATCCGATATACCGTTATACGTATTGGATTTCATGTGGACTTTACCGACGGACATAGAACTGAATGCCAACCTTTCTCACATAACTACACTTTTACCACAAATAGAGGATATCAGATACTTTAACCTGAAAATTCTGTACCGATATTTTACGGGAAATACATGTTTTGAAAGTTCACAAAGCAAAATGATACATTACTTCCGATTTTATCTCCTGACAGTGCACACAGAACGCAATTTCAAAGAATTCACATAACGACCTGCTCTAAAATTGAGTTTCTTATGAACGTTTCTTTAAATGCTGTGGTTTCCGGCGTCGCATTATATCTTGGGTGTGAAAGACGGGTTAGCTTTGCTCAGATGTCTCTTTGCCACATTGAGTTCTCTTCTTCTTCTTCTTCTTCTTCTTCTTCTTCTTCTTCTTCTTCTTCTTCTTCTTCTTCTTCTTCTTCTTCTTCTTCTTCTACTACTACCTGACGGCTTTGGATTGTTTAACCCGTTCCGGCTCCAAATTGGTCTGCTCATCTTTTCTTCGGTCTTCCCTGGTTTCTTCTTCCTATACGTTTATAGTTTGATACCGTCCCTGTTAGGCACAACATCATCATAATAACCCCGAAAGTCTTATTACATGCATAATTAAGAGCGGATAGATACCACAATATGAATTAAAGTTATAATAAATATAGAGGATAATGATTAAGTATACAAGTGCAGATACTAAACAGGCAATCCCAATATATATTATTAAAAGCATGGACACAACGTGTTAAGGGAGAGGGCAAAATGAACATTTTCCCTCAGACAGGTTCTTTTTGGTGTTCCTAGCCGACAAAGGTGGCATTGTCCAAGGATAGACCCTCGGCGCCAGCCTAAGTATTGACCTGAAAATAATACGTGACGAGAGAATAGACTCTGGAATCTAAGGCACACAGTTCCAAACATGCTTATGCATTAATTAGCTAGACTGTGGGAAATAGAAATTCGCGTGGAATACATGCCTCATACACTAGAAATTGCTATTTATTCAAGAGTAGGGATAAAACACAACCTATAAGGGACAAGCAACCGGTCACATGACCTCTAAAGTGTCCAAAATTCGGCGAAAGGAAGGGGAAATTTGTGCAATGGCGACGTTCGATGTTTGCTAGGAAAAACACTCTGTTTCGGCGTGTGAGGGAGGCAACCAGTACAGAAATTTCATCAGAGTCCGCGTTCGTGGATAGACGGAGTAACTCACATTAGGTGGTTATGGAACACTCTGTGCTAGCGAATGAGAGAGACTGCATTCGCTACAACGTCATTAAGATTTTACCAAACTCCGTTCTTTTGTTTAATAATCCTCCGGAAATACTACGTTGTGCAAAGTAATTCACTACCGACGTTCAGGAACAACGCGTACACCGATACATATAAGTCGTGTCATGCGCGCAGCAACGGGAAAGTCTCAAATCTCGCGCCTAATGTGCGAATAACATCGTCAATAGTGGCGAGTGGAGAGGAATAATTATAACAATAAACTTGATATTCAAAGGTAGTGGTGTCTTATATGTGATAATACCCACACCCTGTCAGGACGCACCCACTCCCTGGAACTCAAAAGCGACTATTCATGCAGACCTACCCTGAGAAAAACCCCGACCTATTGGAAACCTCCCATCCGTAGTCCTCACCTATCACATATCCTATCTTATGAGGTGTTGAGTGCCGGGAGGGCTCAACGAGGTGCTTAATGGGCAAGGACCGCCTCAAGTTTAAAGCTATTTTGTGTATTCTGTTATTATCCATCCTCTGAACATGTTCTTTCCAATGATTTCTATTTCTTTCGATATTATGGTTTATTTCTTCTACTTTTAATTCTGTCCTAATATCCTGACTACGTTTTTATCTATTTTGGTATATCCAGCTATTGCTCTTATGAATTTCATTTCTGATGACTGTATTCCCGTACTATTTCTTTTTGTTAGTGTCCATGTTCCTGATCCATAGATCAGAGTTGGTATTGCCATTATAGTTTTATTATAGAGTCCTTTCTTGCTTTATTTTTTAATGTTCTTTTTATTGTACCTGTTTTATAGTTAAATTTATTTACTTTCTCTATTATATCAGCTTCCCCTTGGTAGGAGACGTTACATCCTGAACACTTAAAGTCTGATATCTGCTCAATTATTATGTTATCTAACACTATTTTGGATCTTACTAGATTAATTCCTTTAAATGCCATGGTTTTGGATTTATTTGCTGATATTTTCATTCCATATTCTGTAGCAATTTTATCTAGACTATACTCTTCATTTGTGGCCATTATTATTGGATCATCTGCATACAACATATTTTTCAATTTAGCTCCTGATACAATAATGCCTCCTTTGACTTTATTCCACCAAATCCTTACTATTTCGTCAACATACAAATTAAAAATGTGCGGTCGATAAAGAACAACCTTGTCTTACGCCTTCATTAACTATTACTGGTTCTATTTTATTTATTTTTATTTTTGTGTCCGTGTACACACTTTTTATAACTTCAATTAGTTGTAAAGTTATGCCTCTATTATTTTAAAATTTTCCACAGTATCATTCTTGATACTTTGTCAAAAGCTTTATAATAGCCAATAAATAGTAATTGCGTCTCTAAATTTTGTTCCCGTCGTTTTACAATTACTTGTTTAAGAGTAAAAACATTGTCAATGGCGCTTCTTCCTTTTCTAAAACCAGTTTGTTCTTCTAGGAGTATTGCATCTGTTATTTTGTTTAACCGAGTACTTATTACTTTGGCATATATTTTGTAGGCAGCTGTAACCACAGTCAGTATCAGACATCGAGTAGGAGGCAACAAATTAATAGAAATCTCGATATTGAAGAACGGAATATTAATTAATAAAAATGCCTTGATAAACCAATATAAAGAAATCTTATTATATTAATATGAAATTAGAATGGTTTGGATGATGAATAAAATAGCGGTTTAGTTAAAGAATAAGGAGTAAAGAACATAATTTAATATAGCAGGCATGTCAGCATCAAGGCAAGGTAGTAAGAATGCTCGGGTAAAATCTACACGCTGTAAGCGACAGGAAAGAGGATCGTTATCTTCTTTGTGTCAGAAAGCGTTGAACGTCTTACAACTATAGATAACTATTAGCAAGGAATGCATTGAGACAAAAAAGGCTTTCAGGGTGCGATGAAGCATGAAGGTTAGTTTACTGATGTGATAACGACGTATACCGTTACAGAGAGCCCAGGGTAGGCGTGTCAGAGCTCAGGGTAGGATTTAAGTAAATGAGTTAGATGAGTTTTGGAAACCAATGAAAAATAAATCGAAATAAATCAGAAACCAATAATAATGTAAGATTTGAAAAATGGAGAGGAGGGTGAGCTATTTTGGTCATGTGATAAGTGAGAGTGGGGAGCAGAATTAGGTTCGAACTGAATCGCGAAGTCGAGGTAACTTACTTGCTATATCGTCCTTCAAGAGGTGAGACGTGTTAGTGTCGGTCGGGAGAAGAAAATGTAACATTTAGTAAAAGACTTGCTATATCGTCCTTCAAGAGGTGAGAGTATTAGTCGGAAGAAGATGTAATATCTTAGTAAAACTTGCTTGCTAGATCATACTTCAAGAGTTGAGACGTATTAGTCAGAAGAAAATGTAATCTTAATAAAAGACTTGCTAGATCGTTCTTCAAGAGGTAAGATGTGTTAGTGTCGATCGGGAGAAGAAAATGTAACATTTAGTAAAAGACTTGCTAGATCATACTTGAAGAAGTCAGACGTATTAGTCAGGAGAAAAAAAAAATCTAATACGCTGGTAGAATTTAATTGGAAGTGGTCACCGTTGCAACTCAGTCTTAATGGAACAAACACACTACAAGATAATTAAACAAAATTTCACAGTCATCTGAAAATTATTGATTCTACTGGGCAACCAACATCTACAAACCCATTTTCCTATAACCATTCACCTTAGAAGAGAACTCATAGCTCCAAATTTCAACCACAAGAAGCCAAACAATTTATATAGTATGCGGTTTTGCAACTTAATGGCAATGAAGTATGCCGCACAGCACACAATAAACTAATCCCTCTATAATTTTCAGGTTTTGAGTTCCCTCACGCGCCTAATGTAGGACACAAGTAGGTCACACACGTCAGCCACGACAGGAATCGAAACAGGACCTCCCGAACGCGGGCTCTAACCTGTTTTGTATTGTTGGTAGAGTTTCCGAGGCTAGAGTGTTTGTTTACTTACACAAAATAATGCAGACTACATCTACTAGCGAATAAATAGCTTGTGTGCCGTTCTGGATCAATAGAGTTTCATGTTTAATGAACGACAGACCTGATTCTTTTGATACTTCACGAGGTTAAATGAAAGGAAGAAATGCCGAGTAGCGATGAATGCGCCCATGTATAGGTATTCAGGAGCGGAATTGTTCCTCAAATTACAACGAGACGTGCATCGTGAATGCCAAACACGAGTTTCGAGTAAATAAAATTAATGATGTAGCAGAAATGGTAGCTGGTCTCTCCTGGTACGAAACTATCTGCTTAACTTCAATACACTAGCACCCTACAGACCTCCCAATGTTTATAGTTGTTCCAAAATGTAATTAAAGGAATTATTTTAAGTCTTAAATACAGTTTACACAATTACTTAGAAAATAACTCTGTAGCGATTGAATTGACAACAAAAAACTGTCTACTGTTACTGCATTGCATCATGGGAGTGTTCCTTGAATACTTTATGGCATTCCCCGTGATAGCAATAACAAACAGATCCGAAATCTTGGTATTCCATTATTCCCGACTATTCGATAATACACTTCAGTCCACTACTGAGCTTTGGATGGAATTTTGTATCTTCCTTTGTGCTGGAGAAATCTACGAGGGATGTTCAGTAACGAATGGTCACAATTGTTGTTTGACAACGCACCTTTACTCATTCTCATAATTTTGATGGTTCTTCTCAAAATAGTCTCCCCTGAATGCGATGTACTTGTCCTAGCGTTTCTGTCAGTCTTCAAAGACATGCTGGAAACCATTTTTGAGAGATCCTTCAAAATCGCCTCCGCAACCCTCACCACTGCTTCTGGTGATGCATAATGTCTCCCACGAAGGCGTTTCTTCAAGTTAGGGAATAGAAAAAAGTCACATGGGGCTAAATCCGGACTATAGGGAGGGTGAAGGATGCATTTCACCTTGATTTTTGCAAGATATTCAGCAACAACTTTGGCAATATGTGGCCGTGCATTATCGTGGTGCAGCATCCAGCCTGCTTCACGGAAATGTGGTGTTTTGCGCCTGATATGGACTTGCAATGTTTTCAGGACATCCCTGTAGTTTTGTCCAGTTACTGATGTGTGTGCAGGTACAACATACTGATAAATCATTCCATGAATATCAAACAATGAGATGACCATAACTTTTCCAACAGAAGCAACCACTTTTGCTTTTTGGGGGTTGGTGATGAAGGAGATTTTCACACTGAGCTTTGCTGTTTGCTCTCAGGATCAAAATGATGTAGCCAAGTTTCATCAGCAGTGATTACGTTTGAAAGAAACTCCGGATCTTCCTCTAACATCAACTTTACTGCATGTTACCTCCATTAAAGCTTTAGGCGATACTGAACATGTCTGAACTTGCTGAACCTCACAGGCAGAAACCAGTACCAAAAATGAATATACTATGGCGTGTTTGTTTCACATTAAGCTAAAGGAATATAATAAGATTGAGTTTTAGTGTGAAGAAATGTGACCATAAACAAATTATTATAATTCTTTATTGAACAGTCCTCGTAAATGTCTTTCCTTTGCATTGAGGTTGTTTCAAAACGTGAAATCTCGGTATTGAACTTTTGGTTGGGTTACGATACTTCCTTCACGTGGTAGAGGAAGCCATGCGAAGGTAAAATTCCCCTCGCCGTGTTTAACAAGGTCCTCAGGAGAATACACAGTGGATATGACTCTCCCGTGGCTGCGGTCAGGAGAAACTACTCCTGTCTTTACCATGGATGTATTCTTCCCTCGGGCACAGTCTTCAATCTTTCTCCCTGCTACACACAACTGACGGAGAGGTCAGTTAATGAATAATAGCCTTGTCCAATATGAAACTTTGTGCCTCTGCGAAATAACGAAGATTAAACTGCTGCTGCTGCTTGTGTTGGGAACAGTTAAACGACATCATCTTAATTATGTTTACGTCTACAATGTCTAAATTTTATCCTAAGTCGCGTTTTCAAACCTAGAAAAAGGTGATATACAGACGTGTGCAATTTATTAGGCTCAGTGGTGAAATTTTTAACATATAACGTTTATTTTCTATTTATATAACAGAAATTATATCACAAAATATTTTTTTTCAACTCTTAGTATTTTATATACATTCCTTTAGCCTTTATTACCATTTTGATGCGTTTAGGCGTGCTCTCTACAAGAGCACTTTTCCTTTATTTCTTCATCTCTGTGCCAAATGCTTATCAGGCCCTCAATAAGCTGAACTTTTGTTGTTATTTTCAATTTTTTAAGTCTGTGTTTAACAGTACCTCATAGATTCTCTATTGGATTTAAATCAGGGTTATTCCCCGGCCATGGTAGTACTTTTACATTGTTTTCTTTGAAGAACTGGTTACAGATTTTGCTCTATGGCAGGGAGCACTGTCATGCATGAACACAAAATCACCATTTGGAAAACATTCTTCACTTTGCGGAAATAGTATTGTTTCTAATACACTTTTATACTGTTTCTGCTCCATAAATCCCACAACTATGTATAATCTTCCAGGTCCATGGGCAGACATAGAGCTCCAGACCATTTTTGATATTTGATCGACACACTGAGGGGAAAACGCTTCTTTATCTGTCCTTCTCACATATTGGCTGCTCTCTTCACGTACTTCAAACACGGATTTATCTGAGAAAATTACCTGAAACAATAAAAACCTCTCTTAATATTAAACAGTTTCAAAATTTCTCAAAGAGAGTATAACAAAACCAGGAATGACAGAAACAAGGTTTAGTCTGTTTATTTCATTTCCATAAAATTGACATGTACATATTTTAATTTTATGCTATATACAATTTTCATACTATTTACCTTTGTCCGAAATTACACTGGATGTTTCTGCATCTCTTTGACCCATTCTAAACTTTTTTGCCATTTCAGGTGTCAGTTTAGCCTTTTTACGAGGCCTGCGTGCTGGTAAACCTGCTTCACATAATCTTCTGCAAACTACTGAGGCTGATATTTCTGTACCGTAATGCTTTAGTTGATTACCGAGGTCAATGCTGGTTGCTCTTCTATTTTGTTTTGCTACCTGCACAAGGTTTCTTTGCATCCTTGGTGATAGCTTTCTTTTCCATCCCTTTGTGAGGACAACGTCTCACCGAATGTTAAAGCTTGATTAATGCGACTAACAGATTTTTGTGAACTACACAAGTTCTTAGCTATTTCACGTTGTGAATAATGAGTTTCCTTCAAAAGGCTATCAGTTACAGATACTTTCCTTGGAGATAAGTCAGCAGTTTTAACCATAACCTCATTTTGAATCAATGTGAATGCTAAGATACACGATGTTACCTGACTTGGGATCATTCAATAATTAATACTGAGGATATATTAGCCTAAAAGACAATAAAGGCAAATATTAACAATCTTCAGTTACTACGTTCACTAAATGAAAGCAATATCACCAAACAGTTGGATAAACAGACATGAAGGAAATGGCTGATCATAATTCAGAGCTACCACCATATTACTGTAAGTAAAAGAAAAATCCCCCAGCTATTATTAAGAGAGAAATTTCATTGAATATGCTTCATATTATAGCAACGAAAAGAATTACGACAAATTGAAATAGGTTACGGAGGTAAATAGTTATTATTTTGAATGTTAAGCTGAAACAAAGTAAAAAAACCATGAATGAGTCTAATAATTTTAACAGGTCTATACATTTTCGGGGTTAGAAATTCATATTATTACTTCATGGGAAGGGAAAAAAGCGTGTGATGCCGTAGCATATATCTACAGCACGTAAAACCACGACAAAGAGACATCTGAGCAAACATGAGTTCCGTTTCATGCCAAATAGAGTATGGGACGCTGTCAAAATTACAAGAGATAAAGAACGCCGTAAATAAAAACTTAATTTGAATTTACAACTTTGACATTTTTTCTAAATAGAACTCCTACAGCTTTCTGTTTTAAGAGGTTCTCAAAAGAAAGTAACTGCTCAAGCATCATGTTCTCTTCAACCTTAATGACTTTTGTATGAAGAATACAAAAAGGGCATCTCTTGTTAAAACAACAACTTAGCTCAAATAGCTACAGATTTTCTGCAATGAAATATTTCGAACATATATCTTATTTTTCTCAAATGTGCAATGTTTCTTCTATTAATTGATTTTCAGCTTGTAGCAATACAAAGAAAATTAATAAAAAGACATGACTTAACGACCAGCCCATTCTACACCAAATATTTTGTTTAAATTAAAATTCTCCAAACTTAGCTGCAAAGTGAAGTGCTGATATCATGTTTAAATTACTCCAGAGCTTACAGTAACTTGATATTCATCTTTCAGGATAAAGGAAAACCTCCAACGTTAAGTCATATCGGACGATGAATGAAATGATGTTCAAATGAGTACAGGGTACATAGAGCTTAGAGTTACCAGACATTCATCTTTCAGGATAAGAGAAAACCTACAACGTTAAGTCATATCGGACGATGAATGAAATGATGTACAAATGAGTACAGGGTACATAGAGCTTAGAGTTACCAGACATTCATCTTTCAGGATAAGAGAAAACCTCCAACGTTAAGTCATATCGGACGATGAATGAAATGATGTACAAATAAGTACAGGGTACATAGAGCTTAGAGTTACCAGACATTCATCTTTCAGGATAAGAGAAAACCTCCAACGTTAAGTCATATCGGACGATGAATGAAATGATGTTCAAATGAGTACAGGGTACATAGAGCTTAGAGTTACTAGACATTCATCTTTCAGGATAAGAGAAAACCTCCAACGTTAAGTCATATCGGACGATGAATGAAATGATGTACAAATAAGTACAGGGTACATAGAGCTTAGAGTTACCAGACATTCATCTTTCAGGATAAGAGAAAACCTCCAACGTTAAGTCATATCGGACGATGAATGAAATGATGTTCAAATGAGTACAGGGTACATAGAGTTTAGAGTTAGCAGACATTCATCTTTCAGGATAAAGGAAAACCTCCAACGTTAAGTCATATCGGACGATGAGTGAAATGATGTTCAAATAAGTACAGGGTACATAGAGCTTAGAGTTAGCAGACATTCATCTTTCAGGATAAAGGAAAACCTCCAACGTTAAGTCATATCGGGCGATGAATGAAATGATGTTCAAATAAGTACAGGGTACATAGAGGTTAGAGTTACCAGACATTCATCTTTCAGGATAAGAGAAAACCTCCAACGTTAAGTCATATCGGACGATGAATGAAATGATGTTCAAATAAGTACAGGGTACATAGAGCTTAGAGTTACCAGACATTCATCTTTCAGGACAAGAGAAAACCTCCAACGTTAAGTCATATCGGACGATGAATGAAATGATGTTCAAATAAGTACAGGGTACATAGAGCTTAGAGTTACCAGACATTCATCTTTCAGGATAAAGGAAAACCTCCAACGTTAAGTCATATCGGACGATGAATGAAATGATGTTCAAATAAGTACAGGGTACATAGAGCTTAGAGGTACCAGACATTCATCTTTCAGGATAAGAGAAAACCTCCAACGTTAAGTCATATCGGACGATGAATGAAATGATGTTCAAATCAGTACAGGGTACATAGAGCTTAGAGTTACCAGACATTCATCTTTCAGGATGAGAGAAAACCTCCAACGTTAAGTCATATCGGACGATGAATGAAATTATGTTCAAATCAGTACAGGGTACATAGAGCTTAGGGTTAGCAGACATTCATCTTTCAGGATAAGAGAAAACCTCCAACGTTAAGTCATATCGGACGATGAATGAAATGATGTTAAAATCAGTACAGAGTACATAGAGCTTAGAGTTACCAGACATTCATATTTCAAGATAAGAGAAAACGTCCAATGTTAAGTCATATCGGACAATGAATGAAATGATGCTCAAATAAGTACAGGGTACATAGAGCTTATAGTAACCAGACATTCATCTTTCAGGATAAGAGAAAATCTCCAAAGTTAAGTCATATCGGACGATGAATGAAATGATATTCAAATGAGTACAGGGTACATAGAGCGCAGAGTTACTTGACGTTCATCTTTCAGGATAAGAGAAGACCTCCAACGTTAAGTCATATCGGACGATGAATGAAATGATGTTCAAATGAGTACAGGGTACATAGAGCTTAGGGTTACCATACATTCATCTTTCAGGATAAGAGAAAACCTCCAACGTTAAGTCATATCGGACGATGATTGAAATGATGTTCAAATGAGTACAGGGTACATGGAGTTTAGAGTTACCAGACATTCATCTTTCAGGATAAGAGGAAACCTCCAACGTTATGTCATTTCGGACGATGAATAAGGTGTTTTGAAATAAGTACAGGGTGCATGTAGCTTAGAGTTACCAGACATTCATTTTTCAGGATACGAGGAAACCCAGAAAAAATAGCTTAAAACTGAACCTCATCCAAATTATAACTTAGGACTTCTTGAACTGAGGTTAATAGGCTGCTACTGACGTCACAGGGGCGGCAAAGAAATAAATTAGAAATACATTATTTAAAGCAACAGATGTAATGGTACTAAATATGGAATATGCTGTTCAAATTTTGATGAATTAATCAATGTGTTAATATGCTCTAATGTTATAAATTCTTTTTGCATAATTACTTATGTGTCTATAATGGCTTCACATGAGCCAGGGTGCATGACCGTTATTGATTGATTGTAACGTCGGTCGCAATAAAAGTAAACGTTGGTGCTAATCGGATAGCCTTGTATAATCCTGCCATATTTACACTGCCGAATGCTAGGGAACAAACCGTAATGAACACTATCGATTTACGATACAGGGGATTTCCCAAAAGTCCCCTTTAACGCTTGAGTTTGATGTGATAAAACTTGGCGGAAGTTACACCACGATGGCTGTGGTGATAGTCACACTGTGTTCCCTGAAGTGCTGTCAGTCCACCACCGCACTATATTTAACACAAAGTTAAACGACTAACATTTACTTTCTCTACTCTTGCGCAAACACTTACTGCTCTATCTACTTTTAGATAAACATCTTTTTGCGAACACAGCGTACCTTGGGTATGTAATTGTCAAATGTTATTGTCGATATGTGATGTATTTTTAATTACTGTCCATCTGTATAGCCAATACGAAACATAATTAAGAATTTGGCATCGTCTTTGGTGCGTCGCTTATGCCTCATATTCAAGAGGTCCCGAGTTCGAAACTCAAACAGTTTGAGATGTAAACGTGAGTCGAGAAGATATTGACACATTACTTCTCTCGCACTGTTTATTCACAGGACATGTTTCAAGAGCTCTTGCTCCTATCATCAGCTGATACTCGTCTAGTGCAAATTGTAGTGGTTTCCTCTTTCTCCGTTTTGTCAATAGATGGCGTGATGTACTTGTCAAAGATGTCCGGTAGTGGAGTTTCGAAATTCATGACTCTATGACGATTTTTGTTAATGAAAATTTTTCCCATACGGAAAGGTCTATGGGGTGATTAACGTATTTTATTAGAGATGTTTCCAAGTTGATGTCATGTCTAGTATTCAAAAAATGAAAAGCCACATTTCACATTTGATCTCATAGATTCCTGGTTTTTCTTTGGTAGTGATTGAATTTTTGGGAGGGCCTTTTAACAAATTTCTGATATTAAACCTATTTTGAGGTGCAAGAGTTATGTTGTGTTTTGAGAAGATTTTTTGGTATTTGTTATAGGCTGATGGGTGGAAGGTGAATTTTTTAAAAAGCTTTTTTCTCTTTTTCTCCTGTAGGTTCTAGGGTGGTGGTTTCTTTTATTTTCTTAGCTTTGTTGAGTCTGTTAACTGTTTTGTCTACTAAATTTGGAATGAAACCGTTGGATATAGCTACCATTTTATGTGTAGGTATTCTTCTTGATAATCTTCTCTGTTTAGTGGAAAGTTGATCATCCGAGAGATTAAACTGTTGAAAATGGCATGTTGGAGTTGTTTTGGGTTGAAACTGTTGTTCTTGATGTAATTATTTGTGTGTGTCGGTTTCCTGTAAATACCAAAGGTGAGTTCGTTGTTCATTTTGTTTGATCTTGATGTCCAAAAAGGGGAGCACACCATCCTCTTCTGTTTCCAATGTAAATTTTATAGCTGCATTTTGTATATTCAAAAGTTTAAGACTATCTTGTATGAGTTTTTTAGGTACTATTGCAAAAATGTCAACATAGCGATACCGCACTTTGAAATAATTTGGCAAAGCTTTGTGATATGTGTTTCAAAAGCACTCATAAATAAATCTGCCAAGAAGGGAGACAATGGGTTGCCCATAGCTAGGCCTGTTTTTTGTTTATAGATCTGTCCATTAAAGCTGAAAATTTTTTGATTGTTACAAATTTCTGTAAATTGTAGAAGTTCTTCTATTTCTTCAGATGTTATTTGTAATGATTCCAGCCATTTTTTGAGAAGTGGAATAAGCCCATTGGTAGGTATATTAGATATAAAGAAATGACGTCAAAGGAAACGACATGTGGACCCTTGGTTCTTTTGAAGATCATTTCAACAATTTGATTCATCCTCCGATATGGAACTGGAATTTGGAATTCATTATAGAGGAGATTCATAAACGTTGTGTTATTTTATTGGAGGTCGTCAAGCGTTGCAGACATCAACTCCAAAATTGACATTTCCGTGGGATTTGTGCACACAATCCTGCATGAAGATCTGAAAATCCTCAATCGGTGACCCTCCGATACAACGTTCTCCTCTCGCGGGATCATTTCGACAGACCGGCAGGTACGCGGCCGTATGGGAGGCGATCTCTCCCGTTCAACTGCTGTGGTGCGGACCCTGCGGATTCCTAGCACTCGTGGTACCTCTAACGTTACTAGAGGAACCTCGGGCGGAACACTCGAGTCCCCCTCTGGGAGTTGTTAGGATTGGTTTGGTCTCGAGGGTACAGTGCTTCCCGATACCCGTGGGAGATCGGGTACGCCTCCGGACGGGGTTGAGGGAATTCAACGGGTAGTAGCCTGCATAGTTAGTAGAAGGTGGGATTGGGTTGGTCTCGTGGGGACAGTGGTTAACGATACCCGTGGGAGATCAGGTACGTCTCCAGACGGGGTTGAGGGAAGCCATATATTCCCGCGTACTAGCCTGCAGAGCTAGTAGAAGGTGGGATTGGGTTGGTCTCGTGGGGACAGTGGTTGCCGATACCCGTGGGAGATCGGGTACGTCTCCGGACGGGGTTGAGGGAAGTCATTAATATTCCCGTGTACTAGCCAGCAGAGCTAGTAGAAGGTGGGTTTAGGTTGGTATCTCGAGAGGGCAGTGGTTCCCGATACCCGTGGGAGATCGGGTACGTCTCCGGACGGGGTTGAGGGAAGTCATTAATATTCCCGTGTACTAGACAGCAGAGCTAGTAGAAGGTGGGTTTAGGTTGGTATCTCGAGAGGGCAGTGGTTCCCGATACCCGTGGGAGATCGGGTACGTCTCCGGACGGGGTTGAGGGAAGTCATTAATATTCCCGTGTACTAGACAGCAGAGCTAGTAGAAGGTGGGTTTAGGTTGGTATCTCGAGAGGGCAGTGGTTCCCGATACCCGTGGGAGATCGGGTACGTCTCCGGACGGGGTTGAGGGAAGTCATTAATATTCCCGCGTACTAGCCAGCAGAGCTAGTAGAAGGTGGGTTTAGGTTGGTACCTCGAGAGGGCAGTGGTTCCCGATACCCGTGGGAGATCGGGTACGTCTCCGGACGGGGTTGAGGGAAGTCATTAATATTCCCGTGTACTAGACAGCAGAGCTAGTAGAAGGTGGGTTTAGGCTGGTATCTCGAGAGGGCAGTGGTTCCCGATACCCGTGGGAGATCGGGTACGTCTCCGGACGGAGTTGAGGGAAGTCATTAATATTCCCGCGTACTAGCCTGCAGAGGTAGTAGATTGTGGGATTGGGTTGGTGTCGAGAGGGCAGTGGTTTCCGATACCCGTGGGAGATCGGGTACGTCTCCTGATGGGGATGAGGAAAGTCATTAATATTCCCGCGTACTAGCCAGCAGAGCTAGTAGAAGGTGGGACTGGGTTGGTCTCGAGAGGACAGTTGTTGCCGATACCCGTGGGTGATCGGGTATTTCTCCAGACGGGGTTGAGGGAAGCCATATATTCCCGCGTACTTGCCTGCAGAGCTAGTAGAAGGTGGGATTGGGTTGGTGTCGAGACGGCAGTTGTTAACGATACCCGTGGGTGATCGGGTATTTCTCCAGACGGGGTTGAGGGAAGCCATATATTCCCGCGTACTTGCCTGCAGAGCTAGTAGAAGGTGGGATTGGGTTGGTGTCGAGAGGGCAGTGGTTCCCGATACCCGTGGGTGATCGGGTAGGTCTCCAGACGGGGTTCAGGGAAGCCATATATTCCCGCGTACTTGCCTGCAGAGCTAGTAGAAGTTGGGATTGGGTTGGTCTCGAGGGGACAGTTGTTGCCGATACCCGTGGGAGATCGGGTACGTCTCCAGACGGGGTTGAGGGAAGCCATATATTCCCGCGTACTAGCCTGAATAGCTAGTATAAGGTGGGATTGGGTTGGTGTCGAGAGGGCAGTGGTTCCCGATACCCGTGGGTGATCGGGTAGGTCTCCAGACGGGGTTAAGGGAAGCCATATATTCCCGCGTACTTGCCTGCAGAGCTAGTAGAACGTGGGATTGGGTTGGTCTCGAGGGGCAGTGGCTCCCGATACTCTTGGGAGATCGGGTATTTCTCCAGACGGGGCTGAGGGAAGTCATATATTCCCGCGTACTAGCCTGAATAGCTAGTATAAGGGGGGATAGGGTTGGTCTCGAGGGGACAGTTGTTGCCGATACCCGTGGGAGATCGGGTATTTCTCCAGACGGGGTTGAGGGAAGCCATATATTCCCGCGTACTAGCCTGAATAGCTAGTATAAGGTGGGATAGGGTTGGTCTCGAGAGGGCAGTGGTTGCCGATATCCGTGGGTGATAGGGTAGGTTTCCGGACGGGGTTGAGGGAAGCCATATATTTCCGCGTACTAGCCTGCAGAGCTAGTAGGTGGGATTGGGTTGGTCTCGAGGGGACAGTGGCTCCCGATACTCTTGGGAGATCGGGTATTTCTCCAGACGGGGTTGAGGGAAGCCATATATTCCCGCGTACTAGCCTGAATAGCTAGTATAAGGTGGGATAGGGTTGCTCTCGAGAGGGCAGTGGTTGCCGATATCCGTGGGTGATCGGGTAGGTTTCCGGACGGGGTTGAGGGAAGCCATATATTTCCGCGTACTAGCCTGCAGAGCTAGTAGAAGTTGGGATTGGGTTGGTGTCGAGAGGGCAGTGGTTGCCGATATCCGTGGGTGATCGGGTAGGTTTCCGGACGGGGTTGAGAGAAGCCATATATTCCCGCGTACTAACCTGCAGAGCTAGTAGAAGTTGGGATTGGGTTGGTGTCGAGAGGGCAGTGGTTGCCGATATCCGTGGGTGATCGGGTAGGTTTCCGGACGGGGTTGAGAGAAGTCATATATTCCCGCGTACTAGCCTGCAGAGCTAGTAGAAGTTGGGATTGGGTTGGTGTCGAGAATGCAGTGGTTGCCGATATCCGTGGGTGATCGGGTACGTCTCCTGATGGGGATGAGGAAAATCATTAATATTCCCGCGTACTAGCCTGCAGAGCTAGTAGAAGTTGGGATTGGGTTGGTGTCGAGAGGGCAGTGGTTGCCGATATCCGTGGGTGATCGGGTACGTCTCCTGATGGGGATGAGGAAAGTCATTAATATTCCCGCGTACTAGCCTGCAGAGCTAGTAGAAGTTGGGATTGGGTTGGTGTCGAGAGGGCAGTGGTTGCCGATATCCGTGGGTGATCGGGTACGTCTCCGGACCGGGTTGAGAGAAGCCATATATTCCCGCGTACTAGCCTGCAGAGCTAGTAGAAGTTGGGATTGGGTTGGTCTCGAGGGGACAGTGGCTCCCGATACTCTTGGGAGATCGGGTATTTCTCCAGACGGGGTTGAGGGAAGCCATATATTTCCGCGTACTAGCCTGCAGAGCTAGTAGAAGTTGGGATTGGGTTGGTGTCGAGAGGGCAGTGGTTGCCGATATCCGTGGGTGATCGGGTAGGTTTCCGGACGGGGTTGAGAGAAGTCATATATTCCCGCGTACTAGCCTGCAGAGCTAGTAGAGGGTGGGATTGGGTTGGTGTCGAGAGGGCAGTGGTTGCCGATATCCGTGGGTGATCGGGTACGTCTCCTGATGGGGATGAGGAAAGTCATTAATATTCCCGCGTACTAGCCTGCAGAGCTAGTAGAAGTTGGGATTGGGTTGGTGTCGAGAGGGCAGTGGTTGCCGATATCCGTGGGTGATCGGGTACGTCTCCTGATGGGGATGAGGTAAGTCATTAATATTCCCGCGTACTAGCCTGCAGAGCTAGTAGAAGTTGGGATTGGGTTGGTGTCGAGAGGGCAGTGGTTGCCGATATCCGTGGGTGATCGGGTACGTCTCCTGATGGGGATGAGGAAAGTCATTAATATTCCCGCGTACTAGCCTGCAGAGCTAGTAGAAGGTGGGATTGGGTTGGTCTCGAGGAGGCAGTGGTTCCTGATACCCGTGGGAGATTGGTTAGGTCTCCGGACCGGGTTGAGGGAAGCCATATATGCCCGCGTACTAGCCTGCAGAGCTAGTAGAGGGTGGGATTGGGTTGGTCTCGAGAGGGCAGTGGTTGCCGATATCCGTGGGTGATCGGGTAGGTTTCCGGACGGGGTTGAGGGAAGTCATTAATATTCCCGCGTACTAGCCTGCAGAGCTAGTAGAAGGTGGGATTGGGTTGGTCTCGAGGGGGCAGTGGTTCCTGATACCCGTGGGAGATTGGTTACGTCTCCGTACCGGGTTGAGGGAAGCCATATATGCCTGCGTACTAGCCTGCAGAGCTAGTAGAGGGTGGGATTGGGTTGGTCTCGAGAGGGCAGTGGTTCCCGATACTCGTGGGAGATCGGTTACGTCTCCGGACGGGGTTGAGGGAAGTCATTAATATTCCCGTGTAGAGCTAGTAGAACTAGTAGAAGGTGGGTTTGGGTTGGTCTCGGAAGGGTAGTGGTTCCCGATACTCGTGAGAGATCGGGTACGTCTCCGGATGGGGTTGAGGGAAGTCATTTGTATTCCCGCGTACTAGCCTGCAGAACTAGTAGAGGGTGGGATTGGGTTTGTCTCGAGGGGACAGTTGTTGCCGATACCCGTGGGAGATCGGGTACGTCTCCGGACGGGGTTGAGGGAAGTCATTAATATTCCCGTGTACTAGACAGCAGAGCTAGTAGAAGGTGGGTTTAGGTTGGTATCTCGAGAGGGCAGTGGTTCCCGATACCCGTGGGAGATCGGGTACGTCTCCGGACGGGGTTGAGGGAAGTCATTAATATTCCCGTGTACTAGACAGCAGAGCTAGTAGAAGGTGGGTTTAGGTTGGTATCTCGAGAGGGCAGTGGTTCCCGATACCCGTGGGAGATCGGGTACGTCTCCGGACGGGGTTGAGGGAAGTCATTAATATTCCCGCGTACTAGCCAGCAGAGCTAGTAGAAGGTGGGTTTAGGTTGGTACCTCGAGAGGGCAGTGGTTCCCGATACCCGTGGGAGATCGGGTACGTCTCCGGACGGGGTTGAGGGAAGTCATTAATATTCCCGTGTACTAGACAGCAGAGCTAGTAGAAGGTGGGTTTAGGCTGGTATCTCGAGAGGGCAGTGGTTCCCGATACCCGTGGGAGATCGGGTACGTCTCCGGACGGAGTTGAGGGAAGTCATTAATATTCCCGCGTACTAGCCTGCAGAGGTAGTAGATTGTGGGATTGGGTTGGTGTCGAGAGGGCAGTGGTTTCCGATACCCGTGGGAGATCGGGTACGTCTCCTGATGGGGATGAGGAAAGTCATTAATATTCCCGCGTACTAGCCAGCAGAGCTAGTAGAAGGTGGGACTGGGTTGGTCTCGAGAGGACAGTTGTTGCCGATACCCGTGGGTGATCGGGTATTTCTCCAGACGGGGTTGAGGGAAGCCATATATTCCCGCGTACTTGCCTGCAGAGCTAGTAGAAGGTGGGATTGGGTTGGTGTCGAGACGGCAGTTGTTAACGATACCCGTGGGTGATCGGGTATTTCTCCAGACGGGGTTGAGGGAAGCCATATATTCCCGCGTACTTGCCTGCAGAGCTAGTAGAAGGTGGGATTGGGTTGGTGTCGAGAGGGCAGTGGTTCCCGATACCCGTGGGTGATCGGGTAGGTCTCCAGACGGGGTTCAGGGAAGCCATATATTCCCGCGTACTTGCCTGCAGAGCTAGTAGAAGTTGGGATTGGGTTGGTCTCGAGGGGACAGTTGTTGCCGATACCCGTGGGAGATCGGGTACGTCTCCAGACGGGGTTGAGGGAAGCCATATATTCCCGCGTACTAGCCTGAATAGCTAGTATAAGGTGGGATTGGGTTGGTGTCGAGAGGGCAGTGGTTCCCGATACCCGTGGGTGATCGGGTAGGTCTCCAGACGGGGTTAAGGGAAGCCATATATTCCCGCGTACTTGCCTGCAGAGCTAGTAGAACGTGGGATTGGGTTGGTCTCGAGGGGCAGTGGCTCCCGATACTCTTGGGAGATCGGGTATTTCTCCAGACGGGGCTGAGGGAAGTCATATATTCCCGCGTACTAGCCTGAATAGCTAGTATAAGGGGGGATAGGGTTGGTCTCGAGGGGACAGTTGTTGCCGATACCCGTGGGAGATCGGGTATTTCTCCAGACGGGGTTGAGGGAAGCCATATATTCCCGCGTACTAGCCTGAATAGCTAGTATAAGGTGGGATAGGGTTGGTCTCGAGAGGGCAGTGGTTGCCGATATCCGTGGGTGATAGGGTAGGTTTCCGGACGGGGTTGAGGGAAGCCATATATTTCCGCGTACTAGCCTGCAGAGCTAGTAGGTGGGATTGGGTTGGTCTCGAGGGGACAGTGGCTCCCGATACTCTTGGGAGATCGGGTATTTCTCCAGACGGGGTTGAGGGAAGCCATATATTCCCGCGTACTAGCCTGAATAGCTAGTATAAGGTGGGATAGGGTTGCTCTCGAGAGGGCAGTGGTTGCCGATATCCGTGGGTGATCGGGTAGGTTTCCGGACGGGGTTGAGGGAAGCCATATATTTCCGCGTACTAGCCTGCAGAGCTAGTAGAAGGTGGGATTGGGTTGGTCTCGAGGGGACAGTGGCTCCCGATACTCTTGGGAGATCGGGTATTTCCCCAGACGGGGCTGAGGGAAGTCATATATTCCCGGGTACTAGCCTGAATAGCTAGTATAAGGTGGGATAGGGTTGGTCTCGAGAGGGCAGTGGTTCCCGATATCCGTGGGTGATCGGGTAGGTTTCCGGACGGGGTTGAGGGAAGCCATATATTCCCGCGTACTAGCCTGCAGAGCTAGTAGAAGTTGGGATTGGGTTGGTGTCGAGAGGGCAGTGGTTGCCGATATCCGTGGGTGATCGGGTAGGTTTCCGGACGGGGTTGAGAGAAGTCATATATTCCCGCGTATTAGCCTGCAGAGCTAGTAGAAGTTGGGATTGGGTTGGTGTCGAGAGGGCAGTGGTTGCCGATATCCGTGGGTGATCGGGTACGTCTCCTGATGGGGATGAGGAAAGTCATTAATATTCCCGCGTACTAGCCTGCAGAGCTAGTAGAAGTTGGGATTGGGTTGGTGTCGAGAGGGCAGTGGTTGCCGATATCCGTGGGTGATCGGGTACGTCTCCTGATGGGGATGAGGAAAGTCATTAATATTCCCGCGTACTAGCCTGCAGAGCTAGTAGAAGTTGGGATTGGGTTGGTGTCGAGAGGGCAGTGGTTGCCGATATCCGTGGGTGATCGGGTACGTCTCCTGATGGGGATGAGGAAAGTCATTAATATTCCCGCGTACTAGCCTGCAGAGCTAGTAGAAGGTGGGATTGGGTTGGTCTCGAGGAGGCAGTGGTTCCTGATACCCGTGGGAGATTGGTTACGTCTCCGGACCGGGTTGAGGGAAGCCATATATGCCCGCGTACTAGCCTGCAGAGCTAGTAGAGGGTGGGATTGGGTTGGTCTCGAGAGGGCAGTGGTTGCCGATATCCGTGGGTGATCGGGTAGGTTTCCGGACGGGGTTGAGGGAAGTCATTAATATTCCCGCGTACTAGCCTGCAGAGCTAGTAGAAGGTGGGATTGGGTTGGTCTCGAGGGGGCAGTGGTTCCTGATACCCGTGGGAGATTGGTTACGTCTCCGGACCGGGTTGAGGGAAGCCATATATGCCCGCGTACTAGCCTGCAGAGCTAGTAGAGGGTGGGATTGGGTTGGTCTCGAGAGGGCAGTGGTTCCCGATACTCGTGGGAGATCGGTTACGTCTCCGGACGGGGTTGAGGGAAGTAATTAATATTCCCGTGTAGAGCTAGTAGAGCTAGTAGAAGGTGGGTTTGGGTTGGTCTCGGAAGGGTAGTGGTTCCCGATACTCGTGAGAGATCGGGTACGTCTCCGGATGGGGTTGAGGGAAGTCATTTGTATTCCCGCGTACTAGCCTGCAGAACTGGTAGAGGGTGGGATTGGGTTTGTCTCGAGGGGACAGTTGTTGCCGATACCCGTGGGAGATCGGGTACGTCTCCGGACGGGGATGAGCAAAGTCATTAATATTCCCGCGTACTAGCCCGCAGAACTAGTAGAGGGTGGGATTGGGTTGGTCTCGAGGGGACAGTTGTTGCCGATACCCGTGAGAGATCGGGTAAGTCTCCAGACGGGGTTGAGGGAAGCCATATATTCCCGCGTACTAGCCTGCAGAGCTAGTAGAACGTGGTATTGGGTTGGTCTCGGGGGGACAGTGGCTCCCGATACTCTTGGGAGATCGGGTATTTCTCCAGACGGGGTTGAGGAAAGCCATATATTCCCGCGTACTAGCCTGAATAGCTAGTATAAGGTGGGATAGGGTTGGTCTCGAGAGGGCAGTGGTTGCCGATATCCGTGGGTGATCGGGTAGGTTTCCGGACGGGGTTGAGGGAAGCCATATATTTCCGCGTACTAGCCTGCAGAGCTAGTAGAATTTGGGATTGGGTTGGTCTCGAGGGGACAGTGGCTCCCGATACTCTTGGGAGATCGGGTATTTCTCCAGACGGGGTTGAGGAAAGTCATATATTCCCGCGTACTAGCCTGAATAGCTAGTATAAGGTGGGATAGGGTTGGTCTCGAGAAGGCAGTGGTTGCCGATATCCGTGGGTGATCGGGTAGGTTTCCGGACGGGGTTGAGGGAAGCCATATATTTCCGCGTACTAGCCTGCAGAGCTAGTAGAAGGTGGGATTGGGTTGGTCTCGAGGGGACAGTGGCTCCCGATACTCTTGGGAGATCGGGTATTTCCCCAGACGGGGCTGAGGGAAGTCATATATTCCCGGGTACTAGCCTGAATAGCTAGTATAAGGTGGGATAGGGTTGGTCTCGAGAGGGCAGTGGTTCCCGATATCCGTGGGTGATCGGGTAGGTTTCCGGACGGGGTTGAGGGAAGCCATATATTCCCGCGTACTAGCCTGCCGACCTAGTAGAAGTTGGGATTGGGTTGGTGTCGAGAGGGCAGTGGTTGCCGATATCCGTGGGTGATCGGGTAGGTTTCCGGACGGGGTTGAGGGAAGCCATATATTCCCGCGTACTAGCCTTCAGAGCTAGTAGAAGGTGGGTTTGGGTTGGTCTCGAGGTGCAGTAGACCGCTTGCCTCTCACCAAGGCGGCCCGCGTTCGATCCCAGGCGACCGCAAAGTGAGATTTCTGGTGGACAACACGGCGTTGGGCGGGTTTTCCCCCGGACCCTCGGTTTCCCCCGCCATTTCATTCCACCGGTGCTCCATCTTTATCTCATGCATCATCAGTGTCACCGCCTGCGGTGCCGTATTTGTAAAAGCGGGCGTTAAACACTACACATTTCGACGTGCAGTGGTTCACGTCGTGGGAGACCGGGTACGTCTCCGGATGGGTTGAGGGAAGTCATTAATATTCCCGCGTACTAGACAGCAGAGCTAGTAGAAGGTGGGTTTGGGTAGGTCTCGGGGTGCAGTGGTTCACGATACTAGTGGGAGATCGGGTACGTCTCCGGATGGGTTGAGGGAAGTCATTAATATTCCCGCGTACTAGACAGCAGAGCTAGTAGAAGGTGGGTTTGGGTAGGTCTCGGGGTGCAGTGGTTCACGATACTAGTGGGAGATCGGGTACGTCTCCGGATGGGTTGAGGGAAGTCATTAATATTCCCGCGTACTAGACAGCAGAGCTAGTAGAAGGTGGGTTTGGGTAGGTCTCGGGGTGCAGTGGTTCACGATACTAGTGGGAGATCGGGTACGTCTCCGGATGGGTTGAGGGAAGTCATTAATATTCCCGCGTACTAGACAGCAGAGCTAGTAGAAGGTGGGTTTGGGTAGGTCTCGAGATGCAGTGGTTCACGATACTAGTGGGAGATCGGGTACGTCTCCGGATGGGTTGAGGGAAGTCATTAATATTCCCGCGTACTAGACAGCAGAGCTAGTAGAAGGTGGGTTTGGGTAGGTCTCGAGATGCAGTGGTTCACGATACTAGTGGGAGATCGGGTACGTCTCCGGATGGGTTGAGGGAAGTCATTAATATTCCCGCGTACTAGACAGCAGAGCTAGTAGAAGGTGGGTTTGGGTAGGTCTCGGGGTGCAGTGGTTCACGATACTAGTGGGAGATCGGGTACGTCTCCTGATGGGTTGAGGGAAGTCATTAATATTCCCGCGTACTAGACAGCAGAGCTAGTAGAAGGTGGGTTTGGGTAGGTCTCGAGATGCAGTGGTTCACGATACTAGTGGGAGATCGGGTACGTCTCCGGATGGGTTGAGGGAAGTCATTAATATTCCCGCGTACTAGACAGCAGAGCTAGTAGAAGGTGGGTTTGGGTAGGCCTCGGGGTGCAGTGGTTCACGATACTAGTGGGAGATCGGGTACGTCTCCGGATGGGTTGAGGGAAGTCATTAATATTCCCGCGTACTAGACAGCAGAGCTAGTAGAAGGTGGGTTTGAGTAGGTCTCGGGGTGCAGTGGTTCACGATACTAGTGGGAGATCGGGTACGTCTCGGACGGGGTTAAGGGAAGCCACATATGTCCGCGTGCTAGCCAGCATAGCTAGTAGAAGGTGTGCTAGATGACCAGGCGGCCCCACCGAGGTCATATCAGTAGCCTTCCCCTTTTGGAGTTGACTCGCGTAAGTGGCGTATCACTTCCATCCCGTCTTGTGTCCTTAGGATCAGATGGGGGTTCCTTGTGAGTAACCCAGGTCTTGTCCTATGGAAACCCCAACCGAGGCACCAGGCGCCCTTTTGGGTCAGCTCAGTAACTCCCTGGTGAAGGAGCCAAGAGTCCTTGCTTCTACGGGTCTAGGACTAATGCGAGTAGAACCACTGCACTCAATGTTGTTAAGTACTATAAATAGTTATATAAATACCAAATTTGATTCTTAACTCTCGTTTAGGAGTACTATTCCTCAAGGACACATTTTGTGTTTCAGCGGTGCTGTTTTGGGTTCAGGGTGCAGATAAAACTTTGACAACGTATTTGTTTTATGGAATTAAGTACTCTTCCTATTTACATAACATAGTTAGTACAGAAAGGAATAGTAATATCTTACATTCACATAGTTTTCTTTACTCGTTCTTCAAGAAAAAATATTTCGTAATTTTATTCCTCTATTTATTCAAATGGTGTCGACATAAACATTTAGGTAAATGGTCTTTTAAATTATACTATAATATTAAAAGGCGGTACAACTGAAATTGATGGTCAAATACTTAAAGATCTGTTTGCTATGTCTTCGAAATTCCATTCACTTTTTATGGAGATAAGATGAAAACTTTAAGTAGAGTTCAAATTTGACAAACGAGAAGTACAAGTAGAGTCTAATGAAAATTTTAAATACATTTACTATTTGGTTCTCCACATTTAGGCAAAGGAGGTATTGTATTCCACTCAAAGATTCAGTGTCTTAATTTTAGAGGAAATTCATGCTTTAAGACTCCTGAATCAAAACATTATGATAAGTAGTTGCATATGCCACTACGTTTAAACAGCGTATCTCGATGCGCCCGACGTTGGCTCTTGTTCCGAAAAGTTCAAACTTGTTCCGAAAGTCGAACCCAAATACTCTTTGAGGATAAATCAAAGATAAACTAAGTACTTAACTGTGTTTGGAAGTTTCAATCTGTAGTTGACATTTCCTCTGCTGTAGTTTCTCTTCATAAATGATTACTCTTAGTAACCTTTACCTCATCTCCGCCTCCCAGAGACGCGCCTCGTCAAGGTCATAGCCACAAAGTTTTGTGTGAGGTCAGTGCTCTAAGTAATAGTTCCAAGTAATTAGAATTTACAAAATACATTAACATCCGGCATTCAGATCACATCCCTCTCGTTAGCCCAACTCATTAACCTCCTGCAAAACGCAAGAAAAATTGCCTTATACAAAATATTTGTTTAGGTCCGTAGCGCGGGGCTGAAAATGTATGGAAATTAGCTCTGCAGAGGGAACATTGATTTACTATCGGGAACGGTTTCAGGTTACTTGTTAGGGAGGGCGCGTGTTCGAGGCTAACTCCACTCTCTACTCTACAACAAACATTACGTAACAAAACAGTTGACATCATCTGTGCCGACAGGTGAAGTAAGGTATGCTATCACACGTTTTTTTGTTTTAAGTCTTAACAAGTATTTAACAGCTAGAAAAGGAAACACAGTCATTATACAGAATGGTGTGTATGGGGCTAAGGAAAGTTATTTTTACCTTTCAGTGCTGTTGGAAATCTCCGTATAATAAATATTTTTTTAAATATAAATATTAAAGAAACGTTGTTCTGAGCTATGTCTGAAATTACAAAGGAATTTGAACCTGTTGTCTCATTATTTTGCTGAAAACTTTATAATGCGGTTACGACACTAGAATAGCTACAAAATAAGAATGAAAATAGGTTAAGTCTATTGTGTTTTCTGGGTAAGTGTGCAAATAGTCTTAGTGTAAGTTATTTGTTAGCTATAGTTCGAAATATAACCAGAATATTTTAAAATATTGCAGCGGAGGCAGGACCTGGTGGAGCAGAATCCGGTAAGCCCACATGCATTTGGATATTTTGTTGTCGAATCAAAGATGTCAATTGACTATTGTAATACAAATTAGTGTCTTGGTTAGAGTATTTTCACACTACTTTTGTTATTCTAAAGTAGCTATAAAATAAGAACGGACATGTGTTGAGTCAATACGGTTATCGTACTGTCTTGGTGTTGCCAGTTCTACGGCAAGCGGACGACAGAGATGGAAGATATATCTGTCTTTGTCTCAACCTAGCAAGTATCATACAGATGCTGAGATGTACAGTGATACAGATACTGACAGAGAAGTTCACTTAATATTTCAGCATGTGTGTGAGAACATATACAATGATTATCACATAATCTGAACCTTAAAACCTTGAACTGGAGAACAATTGACTTACGTAGTTATCGTTCATATGTACACAAAACAAAATGATTCAAATTAGATGTGTTCTACGAAATAAGGTGTTTGCTATAGTGGAAGAAAATAGTGTCATTTCAACGATTTGTGAATATAGTTTCTATTTTAATGATGTCATATTTGTATACTAACTGTAATGTACTTTAAACCAATTTTTGTGTTATTAAAATACTTAATAAGTTCCGAAGATATGAATGTATATTTATGAAGCATTTTTACAAGATGAATCTCATGTACTAATGTTATGTGTTGTACACAGAAAGTTTAGTCTTGCAGCAACAATATCGCTTCTTTCAAGCAGAAATTTGTGATCAGCATTTGTTCTACTAGTTTTGAACCTAAGAGATTTCAGAATATTATACGTAGAAGATACAGAATCCGTATTGTGACTTTGTGGATTCTTAGAATTAAAAGTCCAATTTTGGAAATACAAATAGTTCTTTATTTGCAGCGAATTACAGTTGGTACATGTATCACACACAGTTAAATAACACTCACAATTACGTAACACTGCACTCGTTACTCAGCGACAACTCGCTCTCTCGATCCGAATAAGAACTCAGGACTGGGGACTGAGAAGTACCTGAGTCGTCTAATGCGTCGCTTATATAGGCAGATCGCTGCATCTCAAACCTTCGCGACTCGGAACAAGCATCCCGATTGTTCTAGACATCAGGGGGAGGGGAAAGAGATGGTACAGTGGCTCGTGATATATTTCTAAGCATCCCCTCAGTGAGCGCCACAAGATAAATGGGTAGACGTGGCCTGAATGCCTCCTATCCCCCACCCAGCTGCCAGTTGGCCGTGCCTTCCGATAATTGGGTGACAGTTTATTCTATTTTACCCCTCATTAAATTGGTCAGACTTTTGACAGTTGGGTATTCACTCTTGTCATATAAATCATAAATTATTCTACCTAAAACATAATTTTGAAAATTCATAAGTTGGTAACACGTGTTTTAGTTGTTCGCTGTTTCTTTAGAGATCTAAATATGAAAACTTCTCCTAATTTGGTAAACTGCCTTATTTAACAATGTTCTTCACGGAATTAGTACTCACGTAACAAACTTGTAACATTAATTTTCGACTCTGAGCGAAATTTATACTTTCTAAAATGTCTTTAATTGACATCTGTTTGAAACATTAATACACATTAAAAAGAATATTTTTAGTCTATTTGTATAAAATCTTATAAGTTGGTTGGCAGTTACTACCAGACGTACCAGTACTAGACCTGCTAAGCGATATATTTACTAACTTTGAAAAGCAAGTGAACACTCTTAAAAGATCATCACTTTTGATACCGACATTAACGGATGCAATAGGTAAACAAAAGTAATGGATTTCAAAGGAGTTGTGTATCTTTGTTACAAAACGTGCAGGGAGGGGCACTGATTTGAATGGCAGTTGAGTTGAATCGTGTAACAAAAGACATGGGAGAAACAGAAATTTAAGGGATAGCACTTGACTTTGTTTGAAAGGGATATTTTTCGGACCCTTATCAATGGCATTACCGAGACTAATAATCACAATGGACAAAATAGTTACACAGGGAATCTTTTTGTGAAAAGAGGGCTTCAGAAGTAAAAGTTACACACCCACGCGCAGTTGTGTATAGTGTGAAGACAGATAGTCCGCGACGTGAAGCCGAGTAAGGCAGTCCTCTTCTTCTCTCGTGGTCGAAGGTAGATGAGAGCCGATGGTAAGATCTGTCGGTTCATATATAACGAATTAAGTATTATCGAGTAATAAGTATTCCACCTTCAGTCACTCTAAACATTGATACATTGGTCACCCTTGGTCGGCAAATTCGAGTTTATGATAAAAAGAAGCAGTCATTAAACTACTTTAAAATGGGTGTTCCTATGTCATTAGGATCATCCTTACTCATACATACCCACGCATACCCTGAGAGTATACCTCATTGCTCAACCCCGAGCTACCCATATTATTCGTTACAAACTGTAGCGTCAACGTGGAACTCTGCGTCACCTATTTTACTGCTTCACTTTACTGAATGCTTTATTAATATAGATGTATTATTTTATCTTGACAGGAATCCTGCGCGGTAGGGATGAATAGCAACTGTGGTGGGGATAGTGCACCTATCGCCACAATGCGTCACACACGTAAGATTACGAGAGGGGATGGCGGTGCATAAGGTGTCTAAAAAGAAATGTCATTCTCAAAGCCAGTTTTGCAGCTCTTATAAACTAAGTTGTAATACTTACTATGGTAGTAATTTCCACGCATTTGTTGGATCTTAAATAGTAAATAGGCATTTGGAACAAAACCCTGTTCTCCTCCAGCAGGCATGATAAACAACTGTTGGCCTTTCAGTATCGCTGCAGAGTCCCTGTAACGTATTTCACTCCAGGCATATGGTCCAGTATGTGCTGTATTTATATAAGTTTCAGCCATATAAACTATATAAACTTCACTTCGATATCTCCGAATATTTCGTAAATACTTAAGCCTTTTTGCACGTATGGTGCAATGTTCGATTAAAATTTGTCTGTCATGTTTAATGGTTTTTTTTTTCAAATAATCCTAGCTTCAAAGGAACTCTTCTTAATGTTCAGACACTGCCTTGAAAGTTAGTAGAATTTTTAGCTTCATAAGCACTTTCTTCAAAGATGGTCTTTGTTTTTCTGTGTTTTAAGAATTATTCATAGTTCGCCCAACTACTTCTGAATTAAAACATCCAAATTAGATTTTGTGCATGTTCTTAATCTTTGTTTACTGGGAATTGAGAAGGACGTTGTTGCACTAGCACCAATGGCTTTTCTTTCCTTAATAACTCTCCTAAACTGCTTTCAGACACAACTGTTGCCTCAGATACCCTTCCCCAGATTATTGTAGCAGACCCAGACCATTGTTCCTTTTTTATAAATCTATGGATATTGGTTATTACTTCACGTATTTTTAAATGTAGCACTGTATTTCCTAATGTGCTGCTAGGAGGCGTCATTTATAAATGCTCACTTGGAACCAGGAGACAAGCACATTTTGAAACATGCTGTAGTGTTACCGAGTAGATCTGTACGTGTTTATTTGCTCGCAACTGGTACGCAACTGACCTGCCCTCCCCTCCAGGTACAGTCGTCCAGATACCACTGCACATCGCTCTGCATCTTTCAAGTTAAAAAATTACACCTGTACTTAGGCTCAAATATCTACTTAGGTTTCCTGGAAATGCTTTATTTATATCTGTATAATTTCCCACTTTCTAATACTCAGATCCGGATAGCAGTTTGGTTTTAGCTACCATTGTTTTAAAGACAAATGATTTAAAACTCTAGTTTTTTAAGTGTTTTTATAAGGTTTTGAGGAATAATATATTAAAGCTGTTTAAAGGGACAAGCATTACTTTACGGATTCAACAGTTCGCTTTATAAGAACCTATGTAATGTATGTATATAAAACTTTCTGAAAGTGTGAATGTTATCAAAAAGTTCAAAATAAAAATTGTTAATTTGTATTGTATATGAATATCGTTACGTTATTTGCAATATAACATTCCACAAAACAATTTCTTACTCAGCAACCCAAGCGCACCTAAAATTATAGAATAGAGACGAAAGCTGTGCGACATTTATCCCAATCATATATTTTCTTCTAAGCAGAATGACCAAATGAAGGGTAGAGTTACTAAGTACAAGTGTGGAGAGTGCATCATCCTGGAGTGGTAGGATCTACAAGATCAGATTGACTGCAGCTCTGGCATCTTTATCGGCAGCTCAGCAGCCATTTAGCAGAAAACCCAGAGTAATTGCCTTTCACTTGATTGATTCCTCTAAGAAGGTTTTCCACTGCGCCACTTTATTTCCTAACGTACCTCTCCTCCTAATTCCTTTTAGCTTTCCGCGTCTCAGAAAAAAATGTCTTACACTCACATCACCTTCTCTACTCTTGCAGAAACACGTACTGCTCTGTGTACTTTAAGATAAACATTATCTTATTGTAGTTACAAGGGAATACAGTAGACTTTAAGTGATAGTCAAATGTTTTATATACATGACTTTCTCTACTCTTGTACAAACACTTATTGCTCTATCTACTTCAAGATAAACATTATCTTATTGTAGTTACAAGGGAATACAGTAGACTTTAAGTGATAGTCAAATGTTTTGGTCGCTATGTGATGTATACATGACTTTCTCTACTCTTGTACAAACACTTATTGCTCTATCTACTTCAAGATAAACATTATCTTATTGTAGTTACAAGGGAATACAGTAGACTTTAAGTGATAGTCAAATGTTTTATATACATGACTTTCTCTACCCTTGTACAAACACTTATTGCTCTATCTACTTCAAGATAAACATTATCTTATTGTAGTTACAAGGGAATACAGTAGACTTTAAGTGATAGTCAAATGTTTTGGTCGCTATGTGATGTATACATGACTTTCTCTACTCTTGTACAAACACTTATTGCTCTATCTACTCCAAGATAAACATTATCTTATTGTAGTTACAAGGGAATACAGTAGACTTTAAGTGATAGTCAAATGTTTTATATACATGACTTTCTCTACTCTTGTACAAACACTTATTGCTCTATCTACTTCAAGATAAACATTATCTTATTGTAGTTACAAGGGAATACAGTAGACTTTAAGTGATAGTCAAATGTTTTGGTCGCTATGTGATGTATACATGACTTTCTCTACTCTTGTACAAACACTTATTGCTCTATCTACTTCAAGATAAACATTATCTTATTGTAGTTACAAGGGAATACAGTAGACTTAAAGTGATAGTCAAATTTTTTATATACATGGCTTTTTCTACTCCTGTACAAACACTTATTGTTCTATCTACTTCAAGATAAACATTATCTTATTGTAGTTACAAGGGAATAAAGTAGACTTTAAGTGATAGTCAAATGTTTTATATACATGACTTTCTCTACTCTTGTACAAACACTTATTACTCTATCTACTTCAAGATAAACATTATCTTATTGTAGTTACAAGGGAATACAGTAGACTGTAAGTGATAGTCAAATATTTTATGTATATGACTTTCTCTACTTTTGTACAAACACCTATAACTCTATCTACTTCAAGATAAACATTATCTTATTTTAGTTACAAGCGAATACAGTAGACTTAAAGTGATAGTCAAATTTTTTATATACATGGCTTTTTCTACTCCTGTACAAATACCTACTGCTCTATCTACTTCAAGATAAACATTATCTTATTGTAGTTACAAGGGAATAAAGTAGACTTTAAGGATAGTCAAAAGTTTTATATACATAACTTTCTCTATTCTTGTACAAACACTTATTGCTCTATCTACTTCAAGATAAACATTATCTTATTGTAGTTACAAGGGAATACAGTAGACTTTAAGTGATAGTCAAATGTTTTATATACGTGACTTTCTCTACTCTTGTACAAACACTTATTGCTCTATCTACTTCAAGATAAACATTATCTTATTGTAGTTACAAGGGAATACAGTAGACTTTAAGTGATAGTCAAATGTTTTATATACGTGACTTTCTCTACTCTTGTACAAACACTTATTGCTCTATCTACTTCAAGATAAACATCATCTTATTGTAGTTACAAGGGAATACAGTAGACTTTAAGTGATAGTCAAATGTTTTATATACATGGCTTTCTCTACTGTTGTACAAACACTTATTGCTCTATCTACTGCAAGATAAACATTATCTTATTGTAGTTACAAGGGAATACAGTAGACTTTAAGTGATAGTCAAATGTTTTATATACATGACTTTCTCTACTCTTGTACAAACACTTATTGCTCTATCTACTGCAAGATAAACATTATCTTATTGTAGTTACAAGGGAATACAGTAGACTTTAAGTGATAGTCAAATGTTTTATATACATGACTTTCTCTACTCTTGTACAAACACTTATTGCTCTATCTACTTCAAGATAAACATTATCTTATTGTAGTTACAAGGGAATACAGTAGACTTTAAGTGATAGTCAAATGTTTTATATACGTGACTTTCTCTACTCTTGTACAAACACTTATTGCTCTATCTACTTCAACATAAACATTATCTTATTGTAGTTACAAGGGAATATAGTAGACTTTAAGTGATAGTCAAATGTTTTATATACGTGACTTTCTCTACTCTTGTACAAACACTTATTGCTCTATCTACCTCAAGATAAACATTATCTTATTGTAGTTACAAGGGAATACAGTAGACTTTAAGTGATAGTCAAATGTTTTATATACGTGACTTTCTCTACTCTTGTACAAACACTTATTGCTCTATCTACTTCAAGATAAACATTATCTTATTGTAGTTACAAGGGAATACAGTAGACTTTAAGTGATAGTCAAATGTTCTATATATATGACTTTCTCTACTGTTGTACAAACACTTATTGCTCTATCTACTGCAAGATAAACATTATCTTATTGTAGTTACAAGGTAATACAGTAGACTTTAAGTTATAGTCATACATTTTGCTTGTTATATAATGTCTTTGAGTTTCCTTTGTCATGCCCAAGAGGCACAAAACGAATAAATTTCCATCGCAGAATCATTTTTATTCAAAGTTTGCCAGAAACATGGTTTACTGAAGTTTGAAGTAACACTTCAAAATCAATGCAATTATCATTAAATGAATGTGGCAAACTTAATTAAGAAGTATCATAATATAAAAACATTTGAAAACTGTTTATCTCATGAGGTGTATAAAGCGAGTCGTCTCCTTTAAAGGACTGAGAAGAGAGAATTATGAATAATATAACAAGGCAGCGTTACTGGTAACATCACAATACTTATAATGCATAACAATTTTAAGAAGTTCAGAGACCGCCTAAAAGCACATATCAAAATGTTGAAAAAGGTTTGTTAATTCACAGAAACGTAAAATCACATGTGGGAATGACAATACAATATTTACTCAAAACAGAATCCATCTACACCTGCAGAAAGTTTCGAGAATAGTGAGGCTGGGTTGGAGGATTAACCAAGGCGTTGGTAGTCGCATGAGGTCACTCCGCTACAAAAGAAAACTGCTGAGGATTAAATTTTGAAGTAGAATTTTGGCGCATCTTCCAATGTTACATTTATCAGATATGTTTACCTTGGAGAGGGTGTTGAGACAAGTAGATATGGTATCCACAGTGCTGTTTAATTTAGCACTGGAAAAGGTAATCCGACAAATAGCCATAAACCCTGGAGAAACCATTCATTCCAGATCAGTACAAATAGTGGCATATGTGGAAATTCTTGCAAGGAATATAAGAGATCTTGAGGAAAGTTCTGTAGTGTTGGAGAAGAAAGACACAAGATCTAGGATTGTTAGTGAACGTTAGTAAAACCAAATATATGAAGATGGGAAGTGATGGATATGTAAGAAGAAGAGAACCTACAGTTAAATTATATGAGAAAGAATATCAAAGAGTGGAAGAATTTAAATACCTGGGATCTATAGTAACACTAGACAATAGTGGAAATTCAGGAAAGAATAGCAAGTGGTTATAGATGTTTGTATCCTTGCAGAATATGTTTAAATCAAGGAACGTCAGTAAGAATACCAAAATTAAAATATATACCACTGTAGTTAGACAAATAGTAAGGCACGGTTTAGAAAGTTGGAAAGTTGTTCCGAAATCAGGAGATCCGAGTTTGAAATCCCGGCCATGGCATTGAATTTTTCATGTTGACTTTATCACAAACTGTTTGAGTTGCTTTTTCTTTTGACGTATTATTTATAAGTAAGTTTAATGTAATAAATATTATAAAGAGTTGAACCCCGATATTCAGTTATATACGTCCTGTATGAATATGTTCCTCCACGGCAGAGCTTCAGTCCGTTGCCGCTTCTCACTTCACTCTCATGCGTTTGTGGGGGAGGGGTCACCAGGACATAGCTATAAAATATCATCCACAGGTAAGGTCTAAGAGTCGTTGGTGTATACATATCAGTATAGAAATCGCGTATCAGTAGATTTGGTTATCCTTGGTGTTTAATTTTACTGCAAAACTTTACCAAACACAAATGGATTTATTTATCGCAGGAGTTCTCTGTGGCTGAATACTGCCGCACCTTGTTGGAACGAGTTTCGGGAGACAATGGGACACGGCGACAAACTTTGGTGGTGGCCATTGTTAGCTCATAACTTGTTCAAACTTTATTATGCAGCGGGTCCACTCAACATATATTGTCATTTTAGACAATGCTAACACTCTCAGATATTGCAAATTGTTCCATGGCGGCTCTTAAATTGCTATCAAATGACATTTGTAGCGTGCAGCCATTGTCCGCAAATACATACCAAGTAGATGGCGCTGCGCCAACAGGAATGTGTATTGTCTTGCACGAGAATACCTGCAACAGTTATCCACTTCGTGTTAATCAAGATAAACGGTAGCCTAATCCAAAGAAATAGTGATAGTCAAATGTTTTATACTTCTACTCGTTAGGTGACAGGGAAATAGACCAATTACTACTTCTCAGAAAAGTGCAAGTATTTGACAACCCAAACAATTAACTGTAAAATTATTCTGGTTTATCTTTCACGTTTAAGGGGTCGCGAGCTCAAATCTCGCTCTAGGTATTGACATTCATTTGTACATGTTTCATTACATTTGCACTACAATGACTTTAACATCGAACAAGCAGTATTATACGAGGGCTGTTCAATAAAGAATGATAACAATTTGTTTCGACAACGTACCTTTACCCGTCCTTCTATTTTTTTTTTTTTTTTTTTTTTTTTTTTTTTTTTTTTTTTTACGTTCTCCAACGTTGTCATACCGGACGATGACTGGAATGGATGAAATGATGCTCAAATGAATCCGGGGTCCATGGAGTTTAGAGTTACCCGACATTCGTCTTTCAGGATTAGGGAAAACCCCGGAAAAACCTTATCCAAGAAACTCCCCCTGACCGAGATTCGAACTCGGGACCTCTTGAACGTGAGCCAGACATGCTACCACAACACTACCGAGGTGGACTTGATTGTTGTTCTCAAAACAGTCTCCCCTGAATGCGATCTACTTGTCCCAGCGTTTCTGCCAGTCTTCAAAGACATGCTGCAAACTATTTTTGAGAGATCCTTCAAAATTGCCTACGCAGCCTTCACCACTGCTTCTGATGATGGATAACGCCTCCCACGAAGACGTTTCTTCAAGTTAAGGAATAGAAAAAAGTCACATGGGGCTAAACCCGGACTGTAGGGAGGGTGAGGGATGCACTTCACGTTTATTTTTGCAGGATATTCAGGAACAACATTGGCAATATGCGGCCGCGCATTATCGTTGTGTAGCATCCAGTCTGCTTCACGGAAATGTGGTGTTCGGCGTCTGATATGGACTTGCAATGTTTTCAGGACATCCTTGTAGTATTTTCCAGCTACTGATGTGTGTGCAGGTACAACATGCTGATAAACCATTCCATGAATATCAAAGAAGATGACCATAACTTTCCCAGGAGAATCAGCCACTTTTGCTTTTTGGGGGTTGGTGATGAAGGAGATTTCCATACTGAGCTTTGCTGTTTGCTCTCAGGATGAAAATGATGTAGCCAAGTATCATCAGCAGTGATTACGTTTGAGAGAAACTCCGGATCTTCCTCTAACATCAACTTTAACTGCATGTTACCTCCATTACAGCGGTAGACAACAATGAAGGTGTCTGTACTTCCTTGGTTCTCACAGGCGGAAACCAGGAGTAGCAACACTGAAACTACTTCAGTGTGTTTGTTTCACATTAAGCTAACAGAATATAAGACTAAGACACAAGGGAAAAAGAACAAAAATGTGCTTCTTTTGAATTCAATGCATGACACAGTTACTATAAATAAACAACATCCTAAAAAAAAAACTATGAGTCAGTGGCGTACTACAATAACACCAAGTACGGCGATGACGTCATCGACCAAATGGCTCGACATTACATAGTGAGATATGGATACAGAAAGTAGCCTATGCATGTTTTTCTCAATGTGTTGTCCTTGGCATCTATTAATGTATAGGTACTCTATAAGGAAGTAACAAGTGAAAAAGTAAGCAGACGTCAGTTCATATACAACTTAGCAGAAGAGTTGCCTTCAGCATATAAATCCACAAGGGTACAAAATGCACTTCCTAACACAGTACCTCAGCAGAGCAACATTTGGAAGACTTGCCAAATTGGCGGATGAAGAAGGAAGAGTAGGAGCAAGCATTTATGTAACAAATGCAGCAAGTATGTTTGTGGACCATGTTTAGACAACGCCGAATACACGCGTGTTAGGTGTTACGATGATGCAGGTGGCTTTGAATAAGCGAAATCAGGTTTATAAGTGTTTTTCTATTATATACTGTGGTATTCAAAATTTTATGTTGTAACAAATGTGTTTGCTAAGGGAAGTTTTCCATTTTACATTTCGTTATCACATATATTTGGATTAGTTTGTAGGCTTAAAATGTCCATTTTACCACGTAATTCTTCAGAAAAAAGTAAAATTATTTACTGGTAAACTTTATAAATAATATTAAATAAACTGGTATGCATTCATATTTGTTTACTGTTTTAAAAAGGGCAAATAAAACTGCACCTGTCAGAATGACTGTTTGGTCCTTCTCGGTACACCATACTCGCCGGTCCTTATGGTGTTAGGTAAATGGAAAATTGTTAAAATAAATGCGAAAATTATGTATTACAAAAATATTCGATTAAAATTTTGTGAAAATTGCAGAAAACCCACATATCCAATGTTACATCGGTTTAAAACTTATTTTTTTCTCTATCTCCATTAAAGCTTCATTTCATGATCCATGTTCTTAAGTAACAAGAGAATGTGCAAGGAACAATAAAAATCAATAGCAGTGAAAGAAACACGAGAAGGAAGCAGCACGCAAATCCAGAATCTGAAATACAATTAAGAACCTCCGTGGAGCAGAGAGAGAGAGAGAGATTACAGCGCCTGCAGTGGCCCTCGGCGGAAGCTCGGCTCACCGCTTGCAAATCACGGAGATAAACTGGTTCGCTCAATGTGATGATTATTTTAGCCGCTAGCGAGTCTAACTGCGTTCTGTATCAATTGTAAGAGCATTGTACAACATGGGAACATGTACGTTTATGCACGAGGGCTGTTGAATAAAGAATGATGTTAATTTTTTTACGGTCATAATTTTTTACGGTCAATATTTTTCGCACTAAAATTCAATCTTATTATATCCTGTTAGCCTAATGTGAAACAAACAAGCCGTAGTAGTTTCATTGTTGGTACTCCTTGTTCCCGACTGTGAGAACCAGGCAAGTTCAGACATGTTCAGTATCGCCTACCGCTGTAATGGAGGTAACATGCAGTTTAACTTGATGTTAGAGGAAGATCTGGAGTTTCTTTCAAACGTAATCACTGCTGATGAAACTTGGCTACATCATTTTGATCCTGAGAGCAAACAGCAAAACTCAGTGTGGAAATCTCCTTCATCACCAATCCCCCAAAAAAGCAAAAGTGGTTGCTTCTGCTGGGAAATTTATGGTCATTTTATTCTTTGATATTCATGGAATGGTTTATCAGCATGTTGTACCTGCACACACATCAGTAACTGGACAATACTTCAGGGATGTCCTGAAAACATTGTAAGTCTATATTATGCGCAGAAGACCACATTTACGTGAAGCAGGCTGGATGCTGCACCACGATCATGCGCGGCCGCATATTGCCAATGTTGTTGGTGATTATCTTGCAAAACTCAACGTGATGTACATCCCTCACCCTCCCTATAGTCTGGAATAAGCCCAATGTGACTCTTTTGTATTCCCTAACTTGAAGAAGCGCCTTCGTGGGAGACATTATCCATCAGAAGCAGTGGTGAAGGCTGCGGAGGCGATTTTGAAGGATCTCTCAAAAATGGTTTCCAGCATGTCTTTGAAGACTGGCAGAAACGCAGACACAAGTACATCGCATTCAGGGGAGACTATTTTGAGAATGACCATCAAAATTATGAAGATGAGTAAAGGTACGTTGTCAAAAAAAAAAAAAAAAAAAAAAAAAAAAAAAAAAAAAAAAAAAAAAAAACTTGTGATCATTCTTTATTGAACAGCCCTCGCAGAAATGGGACATTGACAGCGTGGATACCGGTAGTGTCGTACCTTTTCATAATTCAGTGTTCTCTTGTTTAAGGTTATGCCATATATTGCCTCGCGTGAAACACCGGGCTATAGTTCTTGTCAGCCTTGACTGTTAGGAAATACCAAACTCTTGTGCCTTGATGTAAATATACAAAATAATCTATAGGGTGATTTAGATAGAACTGTCACACTTCTTGCATTAATTGTTTAAAAATGAATTCTGCTAGCGACAACTTATCTGGGTAAGGGCACCATATTTCGGAAACCATTTTTATTTTTGGGGTATTCTATATGTTATAGTACATCAATAGACATGAAGTTCTGTGACAACGTTCTTTGTTCATACTTGCTTGCAGTCCCTTAGTCAAAACATTACTTACAAGTTCACATAAGACATAATGAAAACCATTAAAGAACATTTGGATTAGGTTACAAAAATGGTAACTATTTTCGGATAATTTTGTGGACTGCGATAAGACAATTGAGAGTGCCCTTACATAAAATCTCTGAGACAATTTCTTTCAGCCATAACACTACTCGAAACAAATGAATGCTTTACATTGTTGATCAAAGCCAGTTCGGTTTCCAGCTTCTCACCAAGTGCGCACTCTTTTCCGATTATTGTAGTTAATAAACTGTCAATACATTTTTGTTTGTAGTTTATATAATTCTATATTGTAGAGCGAGGTACGTCATATCATTTGGAAACTTTTTAAAAATCCCATTTTCTTCTCCTTGACGGCCTTTACTGCTTCTCTCATTGCTTTTTCTGACCACCTCATTCTGCACCCTGCTGCCATCTGATGAACAAAAGGTCTTTTAGATCAGTAAATTAATGTTTATTCTTAATTTTGGATATCAGAAATTACGATGCCCTGTGTCTTAAATTAAGACTTCTGCCATATTGAATAAATAACAACTTGGATTAAACAAGATATAAGTAACTTAAAATTTTAATGCATATAAGAAAACTATCATATATCCACATACGACGGTGGGTCAAAAAGTGATGCCTGGTATACCCTTTAAGTAGCTGTAATGGAATTCGTAATCCAGTAATCTTCACAAAAAATAGTCTTTGATTTCATGTGTACTGACTTTTGACGTCAGCTAGGTTTCGAACGAAGTTAAAATGTAAACACCGTCATAGCTCATAAAGTAGAAAATAAATATTTAATGTGGCACAATTTTGTGAGGAAGGGAAGTCTGAAGGTCCAAGTATCACGTTAAATAATTGTATAGCAACGGTAGTGATCGAACTGTACATAATAGAGGGAAAGATGTTCAAAATTCAAACCTTGCGGTAGAAAAACCTTCAACAGCTTTTAACATCGCCCACATTCAAACAGGTTCGAACACGATGAGTTTAAAAAATGTGTTCTGTTCTCAAGCTTTACGAACAGAAAAGATACATTCCTACAGTATGTAAACGTATGGATTTAAGGTAAAGATCTCTTTTGAAGTTAGAACACTTTCTGGAGAATACTTTAAGTCATGGGATATATATTCATTAAGTACAAAAATATACGTTATGTTATATACGCAGTACTGATTTTTTGGTGGCCTTTCCCGATCTCTCTAAACCGAGCGATCTCTGTAAACAACAGCACTCATTCGTCAAACAGGTAATACATACGTATATGCATATATAGTACGTCATTACACGCTCTATGACGTCACTTTGTATTTGCCGAGCTTAGAATTGAATTCGCCTAGTACTTCCGCAGAGGTGATTGACTGGTATGTCAAAGAAGCTGCCTAACAACCAGGGGTATCAGCAGACGGCGTTCTCTTCGGCAGTGGTGGGCCGGAGTGGCCAGGTGAGACATTGTGTGTACAGCTATTAGGGAGTATACGCCTAGTTTTTTTTTTCAAATTTCAAGGAAAATTCAAAGAACAAATAGCGTGTTACTATTATCATGAAGCTAATAACATACAAAAAGAGCATTAATAATGAACATTCATGAACACGAGTCATGTGGACTTTTAATATCTAAAAATAAATATTAGTGATAACTGCGCATCTCAAAAAGGTGTTTCACAGTACCGGAAAGACGTAAATAAATACATATTTATAAATAAATGGAAGAGGAACTGTATAATAAATCATAAGATAATTATTCTTATCATAATTATTGTATTTTTGAGATAAAAACAAAACACAGTAACATGATAATACATTTTTCGAAAGTTCTCTAGAGATTATCACAACAAAATAAAAATGTCTGAGAACTAATGAAACATTTTTTACACACAGTGATCACATCTATATAAATCTATGTTCTCTTTGTCTTGTACATTCAATATGTGTTCAACTCTTGTACGATACACACTTAACCCAAACCTCGTCTGTGATTTCTAAAAAAATGATACACTCTGTTGGAACACTTCAATCAACACTGATTTTGGTTACAAAATTTAATTCTCTCTTAGTCTTCTAAGGCTCTTCACTATTTCCAGTTTCTGTTGGCACAGGGTTAGAGTTAGGTTCTCTATCGTTTTATTAATGTTAGTCTTGCTTCCCTTTGGCGCAATTCCTCAAACCTTCTTCTCCAATCCCCTGCAGTAGTAACTTCCTAAGGCAACAGGTGGCAGCACTGCATCCTCTTGCAAAATGGCTGACATCTACATTCATAGCGTTCTGTGATTGAATTTTGCACTGCGGAAGGTAAAACGCCAATTCGCATTCACGAAAGGCTAAAAAATGTGTATGGTGATGCAACGATGGATGTCAGCATTGTTAGACGATGGGTTCGTCGCTGTAACGAAGCTGAAGGGCAAACGCCATTGACAGATGAAAAGCAAAGCGGCAGTGACTCCATGCAACATTCAGCGAGTCGATGACATCATTCGTAGTGATCGCCGGGTAACAACAGGTGAATTGTGTCGCATTACCTCCCTCAGTAAACAGGCAGTGTGATGACGATTACTCAACAACTGGGTTACTCAAAAGTTTGTTCACGTCGGTTACCAAGAATATTAAACGCCCAAAACAAATAAACAAAGAAAGCGCTTCAATTTGGAGGGAGAGGAGTTTCTGGAAAAATTTGTTACTGGACACGAAACTTTTTTTTTAGTCTGGATCAAAGAGGCTGTCAATGGAATGGCATCACACAACATCACCGAAGAAAAAAATTCAAAACTCAGCGGTCGGCAGTTAAAGTTATGGCGACAGTGTTTTGGGATGCAGAGGGTGTGCTTATGATTGAAGTTTTGGAGCAGAGATGCACAATAAATTCTGTCGAATACGTCAGAGCTCTCAAAAAGCTTAAATCACGTTTTCGCCGAGTTCGTCTAACAAAAATTAGAACGGAAGTTCTTCTTTTGCATGACAATGCAAGACCACACACCAGCGGTTAGACCACTGCAGAAATTGAGAATTTGTGATGGCAAGTCTTACCTCACTGACCTGGCACTCAGACTTTCATCTGTTCGGGCCACTAAAGGAAGCTCATCGTGGGATTCATTTTGAAGATGAGGAGGCTGTGAAAACGTCCGTGCGTCAATGGCTTAGGAAGCAAGACCGTGTGTTTTACCACACTGGAATACATGCCCTAGTTAAAAGGTGAACCAAAACTGTGGAAAAGAACGGAGATTATATTGAAGGATGACCAATTAATCGTCAACGTTGTTTTCAAGCTATGTAAATTGGATTCAATTTTCTTGGCAATTAAAGGAGAAAAAAATAGGAGGCATTACTTTTTGACCCACCCACGTATTTGAATTAATTTTTAGGCTTAAGATGTTCATTTTAGCATGTAACTCTTCAGACAAACGTAAAATTATCTACTGGTAAACTCTATAAATAATATTAAGTTAACCGGTATGCATTCAAATTTGTTTACTATTTTAAAAAGGGCAAATATTGCTCTACCCGTCAAAATGACGGGTCGGTCATTCTCGGTAAAAAAAAAAAAGCGAGATCTTGCTCTACAGCAAGACCTCGGCCTCCTTAATTCTGGGAGTCTGGTGCCTATTTTGCAAACCAGACTGTGTTCCACACTTTATTCAATTTTGATACATTTGTTTTTACAATGAGTATTTTGAGGTACTCTAGGAGTACTTACAATTAATTTTACATGTAAATATTACTTAATTTCTAACATTAGCTTATCTTAATTCCTAACTTTAGCTTAACCTAATTAGTTTCTGTCATCTCCGGTAGTTTGTCTTAGTCGAGAGTGTTTTTAAGGTTGTCTTCCATTGATGAATTCTTCCCTTGCCTTAATTGAGAAAGTGTTTGCCGCTTTCTCAAACCAAGTCCAGAGTCGTCTGCTTCTTATTATTTCGTGAATCGACTTGTCCTGTACGTACGACATCGCTATTGTCCTATTTCGTATTGTTAGCGGACATTCCCATACAGCATGTTCCGGTGTTTCGGTTGTTCCACATCGGCAGTTTTCTGTGTCTTTCAGGTGGAGTCTGTGGAGGTAGCTGGAGTATGGGCCATGACCAGTCAGATAATGTATTAGGCCTCTGGATGGTTGTAGGAATTTCATTTTCAGGCGTTCCTCGATATTTGGTAGGATGTCATACGTGCGCCTGCCGGTTGTGCTCGCGTCCCATTCTTGTTGCCATTCAGCAGTTAGTACTTCCTTAATTTCTAGCTCATCGCGCACTACTCCGCCAGCTAATTGTGCTGCCCGAATGTTCTTACGTAGCCAGTAGCATGCAGCTCTCCGGCGAATCCCCAGATCTAGAGGAATTAGCCCTAGAACCACGAGGAGAGCGTCAGTTGGTGTCGTAGCAAATGCTCCTGTCATCATTATTAGAATTCTGTGTTGGAGCTTGCGTAGTGCTGTACTGGCGGTTTTCAGGTTCAGCCTGTGTGCCCAGGCACTGGCAGCGTGTCCAACGATTGAGCTAAGCAGATTGTTGTTGTATAGGACGACGGTTTTGAATGGGATGGTGCCGTAGTTTTTGCTTAACCTAGCAATTTTGGCAAGGACGTTGTGCGCCTTTTGCGTAACGTAATTTATGTGTGTCTTGAACACCAAGTTTTATGCAAGGGTCACGGAGGAGCTTTCCTTTCAAAAGGATGTATTGTGACTTTCTAGTGGATATTGTCAGTTTGGCTTTCGTTAGCTCCTCCTGTAGAATGGTCAAGGTGTTTGTAGCCTTTCTCTCTAAGTCCTTTCTGTTGTTTCCGCAGAAGAGGAGTATAATGTCGTCTGCGTATGCCGCATGTGCGAGAAGGTCTTCCTGTAGACGGTACTCGCCAGTCCATCTAGAGTTAAATGATAATGGAGATCAAATGAAGAGACAGAAAATTCGGCGTATGTAGTGAAGCTACCCAGCGTTCACCTAGGACTTTGGAGAAGCCCCGAGTGGGTGGTAGGTCGGTCACGGGATTCAAACCCGCGCCTCCGGAATGTAGGCCACAGAAGAAATCACCTGAACTTTTCCGCTCAGTAAAAGAGTAGAGAATGTCATGTGAGTAATAAAGATAGATACTTTAGTTTCATATAAACAATGTGAAACCATTAATTGAAAAACATGTGGAGTTTAATAAAGAAACGCATATGGCGTTTATTGATTTTGAAAAAGCCTTCGATAGGATAAACCGATGCAAACTGTGGCAAATATTGGAATAACGAGGATACCCACAACAATTAGTAAAAATGCAACAATGCTTCTACTTCCAAACAAAAATAAATGTGAGTAACAATGGTAAAATTTCTAAAAAAAAATACTTACTACTCAGAGTTCAGACAAGGGTGTACTTTATCACCTACACTTTTTAGTATTTATATTAACGACCTAGTGTGCAAATGGAAGCAGCTAGTGAATGTAGGTTTTAAAATTTCAAATAAAAACTTTTAAAATATTTTATTGTTTGCTGACGACTTCGTTATTATACAAAATAGTGAGTCTGCCCTGCAAAAATCTATTTTTAAACTTAGTGAAATTTGTAAGCAATATAATATGAAAATTTATTTTATAAAATCAAAGGTAATGGTATTCATTGGGAAAGAGCCAATTAGAACAAAAATAGTTATAAATAATCGTTGCGTTGAACACGTAAGACATTTTAACTACTTGGGAACTGATGTTAGTTATGACAAGGGATATGATGTCTACAATAAAATATGCAAATTTCAAAGAGTGTGTGGAACAATAAATAGAACATTTAGAAACAAAATACGTAAAGAAACAAAATTAAAGTTCTACAAAGTTATGACTGTACCTATACTGACATGCCGAAGTGACAGTTGGACGTTAACTAAAAAGCGACAGATTAAAATACAGGCTTCAGGAATGAAATTCTTGAGAAGTGCGCAAGGATGCACGAAGAGGGACTTAATAAGAAGTGAAAATATAAGAGAAGAGCTAGACATTTTTAGTATGAATGATAGGTTAAAAGATCTCAAACAAAAATGGAAGGAACATGTTGAAAAAATGCCAGATAATAGACTTACAAAACAAATATTACAGTATCATCCTAAAGGAAGGAGATCGGTGGGTAGACCCACGAAACGATGGCTGGAGGACTTCTAAGGCGGAACAGGCACTTGATTGCCTATGCCATTAAGTGAAGGAGGACGAGGACGAGGAGGACGAGGAGGACGAGGAGGACGATGAGGACGAGGAGCACGAGGAGGAGGAGGAAGAGGAGGAGGAAGAGGAGGAGGAGGAGGAGGAAGAGGAGGACGAGGAGGACGAGAAGGAGGAGGAGGACGAGGAGGACGAGGAGGAGGAGGACGAGGAGGAGGAGGACGAGGAGGAGGAGGACGAGGAGGAGGAGGAGGACGAGGAGGAGGAGGAGGAGGAGGAGGAGGAGGAGGAGGAGGAGGAGGAAGAGGACGAGGAGGAGGACGAGGACGAGGACGACGAGGACGAGCAGGAGGAGGAGGACGAGCAGGAGGAGGAGGACGAGCAGGAGGAGGAGGACGAGCAGGAGGAGGAGGACGAGCAGGAGGAGGACGAGCAGGAGGAGGAGGACGAGCAGGAGGAGGAGGAGGATGACGAGGATGACGAGGAGGAGGAGGATGACGAGGATGACGAGGATGACGAGGAGGAGGAGGAGGATGACGAGGATGACGAGGATGACGAGGACGAGGAGGAGGACGATGACGAGGAAGAGGAAGAGGACGAGGAGGACGAGTACGACGGCAGTTTGACAGTTGATGGTGTTACTAAGAAGTAGATTGCATTAACATGAATCACAAAAGCATTGCACCAAGGGAGAATTTTCCGATACCTTTAATGTGAAAATCATGTTAACAAATAACACTGCCATTATGTGACAGAGAAAGTGATCTGCCATTTTCCGATTCTAACACGTTGAAATGCTTTTAATGTTATTAGCAATTAGCGATGATTATGCGTCATACATAAACCCTGGATTACGTTAAAGGCAGCGATCTAATTGAGGTAATACTGATAATTAATTCGGAAACATTTGCAACCTTTATTGGGAGCAATGATTTTGTTATTTAATTAAAGCATCTACTACCAGTCTGCTGTCATTTACAAGTCGACTTTCATTCAAATCTGTGTTACACATTTTGTCTCTCTCACGTACACTTTGTTTAAAGGCAATCTGCAATTACATATATGATAACTTTTAGTTTTACACTACGAGTGTTGTATCACAATCAACGAGTGTTTCGAGGGAATCTTTCCGAACCACGACATCCATCTTTAGATGAAGGGTTTGCAGTGTGTGTCTATGCCTCTACATTCCCCAGACTCGCATAATACGGTGGCTGTTCAATTAAGAATGATCATAAATTTTTACAGTCATACTTTTTCGCACTAAATTCATTCTGTTAGCTTAATCTGAAACAAACATGCTGTAGTAGTTTCATTGTTGGTACTCCTGGTTCCCGCCTCTGAGAACCAGGCAAGTACAGATATGTTCAGTATCGCCTACCGCTGAAATGGAGGTAACACGCGAGGAACAATATGCGGCTTTGAAATTCTCCTTTCGTCTCAACATTGTTCAGTTGAGGCCTATACAATGTTACAGAAGGCCTATGGAGAGTCTGTTCTTCCCTACAGTACAGTTCGAAGGTGGTTTAAGATGTTTAAAGAAGGGAGACAGTCAATTTCTAAGAAAGGTGGAACAGGTGCTCCAGTTACTGCTCTTACGGAAGAAAACATCAATACTGCTGCTGCTGCATTGTGAGAGAGGATCGACGAATTACCTTAAGATCACTTTCTGAAATACTGAACATTTCATTGGGTGCCATCCATACGTTGGTGACAGAAATATTACACATGAGACGTGTTTGTGCGCGATGTGTTCCAAGACTGTTGATTCTCGAACAAATGGAAATTCGTATTCAGGTCTGCATGGACTTAAAGTTGATGTTAGAGGAAGATCCGGATTTTCTTTGAAACGTAATCACAAGATGGTACCATCACCGCATACCTCACTCAACTGTTTTCGTTTGTTGCCATACGATGTCCTGTCTTCATGTAACTGTCACACCCAGCATAGTACACTAGAGACATCAATGGTACAATCACCACATGCCTCACTCAACTGTCTTGGTTTGTTGTCACACGATGTTCTGTCTTCTTTGAATTGTCACATACAGGAACGTACATTAGACACATCCATGATACCATCATCACATGCCTCACTCAGTTTTCCCAGTGCTGTTGTGTTACCTGGTGAATTTCTTCGTGAACAAGTCGTTTAACGTCCGTAAGTTTAAAAGTATTATTTCTGTTTGCAATCCCCCCTTTTATTTGAGCCCACACCAACTCAATTGGATTATACTGTCAGTGGTAAGGTGGGAGGCGTATTACCTCGTGTCCCGTTTCTATTGCAAGTTGATCCAGCTGAATCACTTTTTCCGTGTTTTTAAGCGGAAGTACTCTTTGCAATAACTCATTTTTAGTTTCTGCTTCCGAAAATATTTTGTAGAACGTGTACAACTTAAAACTAATACTTCGAGCCTGATTTTGCAATACCTAACTTTTTGACTCACCCACTAAATATACCGCAAGAAGCCATTGCACTATTTAATTCTTACTCTGCTGTTCTGTAAAGAACAATTGAATGATATTGATCTGAACTCACCAGAGTAAATAAACACTTCTTATCCAGTATTCATTCAACAACATAAGTGTACAGCATTCGACAGGCTAACAGGATATGAAGTGTTTGCTCTTTCTCGATTTTAACACCTTGACTTATGGACAGTAATTCTTTTATCCATCATGTCAGTACTTTAAATTTCAGTTCTGAGTAAATAAAAGTATTTGTAAATACATACACACTAACCACTTTGAACTCTCTAGAGTAAATAGAGATTACGAACTATTCATAAACAAAGATAAAATGTGACCAGACACGTTCTGGTAGGGCAGCAGGAAATTTATTGTTTCCTCTTGCTTGAATTGGATTATTCGAAGTAATTCTTTTGTCACGTCATGTCAAACATTTACGTTTCAGTTCTGAGTAATTACAAATATACGTACACGCATACATGACAACCAATAATGATATTCATATGTACAATGCTTATGTCGCAATTTATTGTTATAATACAGGTAATAGTGTCTTTATTTCCTTGTATTAGAAAAACTATTTGAGCTAAAAATATGGGGTTTTCATGGTTATGTTAGACACGTTACTCTCTACCTACCACATGGATCAGTTTCGGCAAACTCTGAATTTTTGTCTTAGCGCGAATAGTGTTTCAAACAGATTTATTAGGTTGGCGCTTCACACACAACACTTAGGAGGTATACAATATGAAAACTCCGCAGTACTGTGATTGGTTGCCTATCTAGTAGCGTTCAAGGAAAACATCATCCTGTTTGAAACTGATGATAGTGTCGCCAGGTCATTGTTGACTGGAGGCAGCGCGGGTAACAAGATCAAAGAGACGGCAGTGCAGTGTGGAGACAAAAGCTTGCCGAAATGGTGGGCGGGAGCAGACGGATTTCGCAAGAGTTCGCTTGTTCTAGCCGGTCTCGATTGTTTGAGAAATTTCTGGAATGTTAGAAAAACTATAAAAAGGCAGCCTTCCTGCCAAAGAGTGTCAAAAGCGCCACACCCCCGCAGACTGCCCCAACTTCAGCTACCGAGGTTGAAGGATAGAGTGGTCTAACTCTGTCCAGTACCTAGGAGTAAACTTGGATAGAGGTTTAACTTTTCGCCGGCACATCAGGGAGCTTTTGGCGAAGGTACAGGGAGCAATTGCTTCCCTGTACCCAATGCTGGGGTCTACCTCGATGCCAGTCCGCATGAAGTTGTACCTCTTCCGAGCGCTGGTAATCCCGGTGATGCTATATGCCTGCGAGATCTGGGGCATGGCAGCAGACAGCTGGATAGCATGTCTTCAACGTGCACAGATTAAAGGACTGCGGTCTATTTATTCTGTAGGACGTTATTTCCCTACCAGGTTGCCCCACGAAGCATCGGGTCTTCCATATGTGGAGGATGAAATTAGGCGCCGGGCTTCAAAATTATACGCAAGTTTACCATCACACAGAAGCGCCCTTGTCAGATCATTGGGAAATTATGACCCCACTAGACGCCGATCTAGATTGCATCGGGTCCCCCGTATGGCATGCGGTCACCCTAGATAACCCAGGAGCTAAACCTATCAGCAGCTAAAGCTGAGCTCCTCATAATTCTTCCAAGCTGTTTGGCATCTAAATTTCTCCCCAACTAAATTACAAAATATAAAACAAAAAATGGGTGCTAAGTACTGCATCCTCTCCTTCACCCCGAAGGTACTTTGGTAACCTCAAAATTAACTCCCAATCAAAAACCTACATCACCTTCATCCTACATCTTTCAATAATAATCCTACCTGCGTGTAAACCCTTAATGGGTGGGCACGCAGCAGAAACCATCTGGCTGTATACAGCCAGCCAGCACGAGCGAGCGAGCGAGCGAGCGAGCGAGCCAGCGAGCAAAGAGTGTCAGTCAGTCGGTAATTGAACGCGTGCGGATAAGTGGCTGTGTTGTATTGTGTATGTGTACGAAGCGTATTTCTACGGAAATAAAGTACAAGTTTTTGTGTTTGTAACTTGGACTTTTGACTTCACCAACCCACAAAGTCACAATAGTAATTTCTTTTATGTGGGATGTGTTACATTTGTAGAGAATATTTGAACAAGAGAGTTGGGGAAGTTATGTGAGTGTTACACATTTTTATTAGCAGCTCTAGAGTCCTGGAATAATATATCAGTTTACAAGCGCCAATCTGTTTGTTTCACTGTTTGTTCGGGAATGTAGAGACGTCCACGGTTCAACGATTTAGGCAAGTGATTTCTGCCGAGGAAGAGATTTACTTAAACCAGCTAAACACATTTCCGTAGCAATGTTTTGTTTGACAAAATCGCATCTACACATGTACCGAGCAGAGGTAAACATAACCTACGCGCTCTAGTGATGTAACGGTTTGCAAATTATTGACGTTTATGTGTTTTATGTAGTCGTTTATCCGAGTTCCTTGTTAGTTTAAACTTCATCTATCACGTATATTATAAGTAAGATAAAATATCTGCATATCTAATACCCCAGATACCAGAATCTATAACAGGCCGTATTATACAAACTTTATCATCATCATCATCATCATCATCATCATCATCATCATCATCATCATCATCATCATCATCATCATCATCACGGTATAAGCCTTGGGCCCGTTCCGACTTAGGAAATTGATCGGACCAATCTCATTCCTGGCCTGCCAACATGTCTTCTACCTACAGGTTTATACTTGTGAACTATTTGTGGTGTACGGTCTTCGGTCATTCTCTGGACATGATCTTGCCATTTTTGCCTGTATGCAATGATTGTTTCATTTAGACCCTAAATTTCCAATTCTCTTCTAATATCCTCGTTTCTTTTCTTGTCTATGAGTCTATAACCTGCCACGTGTCTCCGAAATTTCATCTCAGCAGCCTCCACTTTCTTTTGTTGTGAGATAGTCAAGACCCAGTTCTCACACCCATAAAGCAGGATTGGGATCGCCATTATTTTATACAGTTTTAACAAAGTTCGACGGTTACAATTTTTAAAATTTATTTTTACTGTGCCACATATTGTTTGGAATTTGTTTATTTTGTTTTGTATATCTCTATTACTGGTATATGACACAATATAGCCAAGATAATTAAAATAATTGTGCTGTTGGATGGGTTTATCATTTTGCAAATTTTTGTTCTCAAATGGTTCGTTCCTATAAAAGCTATTATTTTTTTCATATGAAAATTGAAGATTATACTCTCTTGTAATATTATTTAATTCATGTATGGCTCATTGTAAGTTATCTCCCATCTCCGCATTTAAAATCTGGTCATCAGCAGACAAACTTTATTTCTGCATTTATTCAATTTTCAAATAAAGTTACATAATATTTTCTACGAATTTTGCAGAGCTAATATGATTTGATTTTATAGTGTTTCATCTTTCATGTTTTTCTTTCATATTTAATTTTCAAAAACCTTCATATTCTCTGATTATGAAGCAAATAAAATGCAATTGCATATCCATCCAATGACGAACAGTTTTTACAAAAATGTGTATTACCAGTCAAAAGCTATCGATGACCCTTCACAACTGCGGATTTGTGGATAAAACAAGTATTTCGTATTATGTATTCCATCAAATGCTCTTTGTGATGGTAAAATATGTATAAACATGTAAGTACTACGTGCTTCTACGTGTATTTGACTGGTTGTCCGCGTAGAGCAGTAGCCACAACTACACTGACCTGTCTTTGTCTATGACGAATAGACCTCATTCCTTTAGCGGTCATTGCAGCAAGCAGTTTACATTGTTTTACAATACATTGTAGATATATGTACCTGATGAAGAACTAGAGAAATAGTAAAAATACTACGAGGGCCGTTCAGAAAGTAACCTCCGATCGGTCACAGTGCGGGTAGTGGGGGGAGTAGCGACGCCATCTGTGCATTCACGCACTCAGCAGGTCAGTCGGCATCAAGCCGTGGTCGAGTGAACGTCGTATCTGCGCTAGTTTATTGTTTGTGGCCGTTTGAAATGTGTGCTGCAATAGAAAACTCCGCCAAGTGTGAAGTGCGTGCTGTTATAAGGTTTTTACAGCCAAAGGATATTCTGCAGCAGCTATTCAAGCGCCGTGGTATGCTGACTTCCGGTATCGTTTTTTTGCACGATAACGCCCGTCCTCACTCTGCTCGCAATACAACAGCCCTTCTTGAGTCCTTTAAGTGGGACTTCGTCAACCATCCACCTTACAGCCCAGATCTGGCGCCAAGCGATTATCACCTCTTCATGCATATGAAGACATGGCTCGGGTCCCAGCGGTTTGATGACGACGAAGAGCTCAAAGATGCGGTCACAGGCTGGCTCCAGGCACAAGCGGGTGATTTTTATGCAGAAGGAATTTCAAAGCTTGTGAACAGATACGATAAGTGCCGCAATCGTTATGGAGACTATGTACAATAATAGTGCAAAGATGTAGTTGTAAGATGTATATATTAAAATATTTTTATTTAACTTGGAGAATTTTTTGCAATCAACCGGAGGTCACTTTCTGAACGGCCCTCGTATTTCGAATTAATGAGTTATCTAACTACAATTTACTTTCACGTACAAGTACATATTCAGGATGGCAATCCTAACTTTCACAACAAAGTTATGAAACTTACGTATCCTACATTTAAAACAAACCAGATTAAAAGTACGTTAACGTTATTACATTATCAAAAACAGGAAGTGATTTTTAATGTTGGCAACAACTGTGAGATATCACTCTGTCTGAAATGTCTACCCTTTACAAGGAAACGTGTAAATCTCTTGGCATGACATTTAACAAAATATACCGTAGCGCTTGCCATTTATAAAGAGTAAGAAGGCAATTCAATTTAATATAGGTCGAATGCTTCCTTAACTTCTCTGTTTATTAACGCTCTTATAAAACATTTGACTGTCTGAATACATAAGCTGACTATCGCTACTCAGTCACAGCATTCTTACATACATATGTCTAGAAGAGTGGTCTATGTTCCTTTACGAGATCGTAAACGGAGTTTATTGCCCTTTTTTCCTGTGTCATGTCTAATTGCATCTGAATGTTTCTAGTCTCCCGCTCATTTTAGTTTACTGCGAATTTAAACATTATCATTGCGTACTTTGTTACAGTTGCTAATTTTTGTGTAGTATTGTTGATCATCCTCGGGCAAACAGTGAGTAGATGATGAAGTGTGAGAGAAGACTGACACGGAGTACATGTAGGAGGATGTTCACGGGACAGACTGTAGGAATGAAATGAAATGTGTAGCGTTTAACGCCCGCGTTTACTACATACGGCACCGCAGGCGGTGACACTGATGATACACGAAATGAAGATGGAGCACCGGTGGAATGAGATGGCGGGGAAAACCGGAGGTCCCGGAGAAAACCCGCCCAGACTGTAGGAATGATTAATCACATTGTGACCAATGCATAGTAGGGTTATCAGTGGGGCCCGGATTTTGATGAAAAGTTATCTTTTTCTGAGTAGTTATAGACGATGCTTTTTGTAAATTAAGTACATTCTAAAACAAATACGTTAGATATATATGCTTTTATAGGTGATCTAAATTAATTTTTTCCACATTTTTATATTAGTCATTTTTTAGCATTTAGATACATTTTCCGGCCATTTTCTTTCTTTTTCAGAAATTTATTGGGCATTTTCATCTGTAGCCCGCATTCGGAAGACCCAGGTTCCATTCACGTGGCCAACCTAACCCTGACCTTTTTTTTAAATACTCAGTAAAGAAAATATTTTTGAAAGTGGCAACCCGAACTATTTATATCAAAGAGAAAGCTCCTAATGTCGCTTTGCTCTCGGCAGCAATTTTAAGACGTTGGGGTACAAGGCTAAATGCTTGTTGAAGCAAATAAGGTGGACGCGCAGGGTGGAGCAAAAGAGATACTCTGAGGTTATGCGTGGATATGTATGAGTAAGGATGGTTCTAATGACACTGGAATGCAAGTTACAAACTGGTTTAATGACTACTTCTTTTTATCATTACATCAAACTGGAATTTGCGGACCAACGGTTACCAATATATTACTATTTAGAATTACTGTAGGTAGAATGCTTATTACTCGATAATCCTTAATTCGTTCCGCAAGTACATATGAAACGACAAAAAACTACTCCCCTCGCTTCTGATCTACCTTCGACCAACACAGAGGCGATGTCTTTCTTAATCGGCCTCAAGACACGGACTGCAATAATGGCCTGCTTGCTACGCACCGTGTTTCCGCACTTGGTACAGCTGCGCGTGGGAGTGTGTAAGTTTCATCTCTGAAAACCCTCTATATAGAGGTTTGTAGATAGAGCAATGAGTGTTTGTACAAGAGTAGATAAAGTCATGTATATAAAACATTTGACTATCACTTAAAGTCTACTGTATTCCCTTGTAACTACAATAAGATAATGTTTATCTTGAAGTAGATAGAGCAATAAGTGTTTGTACAAGAGTAGAGAAAGTCATGTATATAAAACATTTGAATATCACTTAACGTCTGCTGTATTCCCTTGTAACTACAATAAGATAATGTTTATCTTGAAGTAGATAGAGCAATAAGGTTTGTACAAGATTAGAGAAAGTCATGTATATAAAACATTTGACTATCACTTAACGTCTACTGTATTCCCTTGTAACTACAATAAGATAATGTTTATCTTGAAGTAGATAGAGCAATAAGTGTTTGTACAAGAGTAGAGAAAGTCATGTATATAAAACATTTGACTATCACTTAAAGTCTACTGTATTCCCTTTTAACATCAATAAGATAATGTTTATCTTGAAATAGATAGAGCAATAAGTGTTTGTACAAGAGTAGAGAAAGTCATGTATATAAAACATTTGACTATCACTTAAAGTCTACTGTATTCCCTTGTAACTACAATAAGATAATGTTTATCTTGAAGTAGATGGAGCAATAAGTGTTTGTACAAGAGTAGAGAAAGTCATGTATATAAAACATTTGGCTATCACTTAAAGTCTACTGTATTCCCTTGAAATTACACTTAGATAATGCTTATCTTGAAGTAGACAGAGCAATAAGTGTTTGTACAAGAGTAGAGAAAGTCATGTATATAAAACATTTGACTATCACATAAAGTCTACTGTATTCCCTTGTAACTACAATAAGATAATGTTTATCTTGAAGTAGATAGAGCAATAAGTGTTTGTACAAGAGTAGAGAAAGTCATGTATATAAAACATTTGACTATCACATAAAGTCTACTGTATTACCTTGTAACTACAATAAGATAATGTTTATCTTGAAGTAGATAGAGCAATAAGTGTTTGTACAAGAGTAGAGAAAGTCATGTATATAAAACATTTGACTATCACATAAAGTCTACTGTATTCCCTTGTAACTACAATAAGATAATGTTTATCTTGAAGTAGATAGAGCAATAAGTGTTTGTACAAGAGTAGAGATAGTCATGTATATAAAACATTTGACTATCACCTAAAGTCTACTGTATTCCCTTGTAACTACAATAAGATGATGTTTATCTTGAAGTAGATAGAGCAATAAGTGTTTGTACAAGAGTAGAGAAAGTAATGTATATAAAACATTTGACTGTCACTTAAAGTCTACTGTATTCCCTTGTAACTACAATAAGATAATGTTTATCTTGAAGTAGATAGAGCAATAAGTGTCTGTAAAAGATATTTCCTGTTTTAAACTGACCTCCTTAAGGTGCGAGTGTGTAAATTTCCTTGACTACAGTACGTTGTAGCCATTTAAACAAAATCTTTATGCAGTTACATGGATTTAACTAATACAAGGGGCACATGGAGCTGTAAATTACCAAGCGATGTACATACACGGCTATTAGGCATTAAATGCAACAGCTGGGGCAGAGTTAACCATCGTAAAAAGTGCTACCAGTTAATTACAGACATTCTGTTTTAACACTTCATTTGAGCCGGCTCCATTATTAACTTCCATTACTCTTGCAAAATAACAAAAAACAAACATATGTGGTAAAGATTGAAAAGATTACACACGCTCACACCTCTATTCATTAAAGGTCACAACCTAATTAAGTAACTCACCGACTGAAAGATAAAGTGGGAAACGAAATACGTAAGTAAATCCTTATAATATAAAACAGTTTTGGTGATTATCTCAAAATTTTTCCAGGTCAGACGTTAAGTCATATCGGACGATGAGTGTAATGATGTTCAATTGACCACAGGGTACATAGAGCTTAGAGTTACCAGACATTCATCTTTCACGATAAGAGAAAACCTCCAACGTTAAGTCATATCGGACGATGAGTGTAATGATGTTCAATTGACTACAGGGTACATAGAGCTTAGAGTTACCAGACATTCATCTTTCACGATAAGAGAAAACCTCCAACGTTAAGTCATATCAGACGATGAGTGTAATGATGTTCAATTGACTACAGGGTACATAGAGCTCAGAGTTACCAGACATTCATCTTTCACGATAAGAGAAAACCTGCAACGTTAAGTCATATCAGACGATGAATGAAATGATGATCAAATAAGTACAGGGTACATAGAGCTTAGAGTTACCAGACATTCATCTTTCAGGATAAGAGAAAACCTGCAACGTTAAGTCATATCGGACGATGAATGAAATGATGTTCAAATAAGTACAGGGTACATAGAGCTTAGAGTTACCAGACATTCATCTTTCAGGATAAGAGAAAACCTCCAACGTTAAGTCATATCGGACGATGAATGAAATGATGTTCAAATAAGTACAGGGTACATAGAGCTTAGAGTTACCAGACATTCATCTTTCAGGATAAGAGAAAACCTCCAACGGTAAGTCATATCGGACGATGAATGAAATGATTTTCAAATAAGTGCAGGGTACATAGAGCTTAGAGTTACCAGAAATTCATCTTTCAGGATAAGAGAAAACCTCCAACGTTAAGTCATATCGGACGATGAATGAAATGATTTTCAAATAAGTACAGGGTACATAGAGATTAGAGTTACCAGACATTATTCTTTCAGGATAAGAGAAAACCTCCAACGTTAAGTCATATCGGACGATGAATGAAATGATGTTCAAAGGAGTACAGGATACACAGAGCTTAGGGTTACCAGACATTCATCTTTCACGATAAGAGAAAAGCTCCAGCGTTAAGTCATATCGGACGATGAATGAAATGATGTTCAAATAAGTACAGGGTACATAGAGCTTAGAGTTACCAGACATTGATCTTTCAGGATAAGAGAAAACCTCCAACGTTAAGTCATATCGGACAATGAATGAAATGATGTTCAAATAAGTACAAGGTACATAGAGCTTAGAGTTACCAGACATTCATCTTTCACGATAAGAGAAAAGCTCCAGCGTTAAGTCATATCGGACGATGAATGAAATGGTGTTCAAATGAGTACAGAGTAAATAGAGCTTAGAGTTACCAGACATTTTTCAGGATAAGGGTAAACACCGGATTAAGTGTTATCCAGGAAAATCGCTGTGACCAGTTTTGGAACTCAGGAGCTGTTGAACTTGAGGTAGGCACACTAGACCCTACGCCACATTGGCAGGATTTAAATGATTTCAAAGCATTGTGAGTGTACTGTTTCGAAACGTAGCGAAGGGATATCTAGAAGTAGTTCCTGAGCTGCTTTTTTGGCACATGTATATAGCTTTTACCCCAAGAAGAGCTTCTTAGAAGTTAAGTTCCAGAATGAGTGTGATTTAGGCATTTATATTAACAGCGCCGCGTGCCTCACGCTGTCGGAGTTCGCAGGAATAGTTCACACGCCGTGTCGCGTTCTGTAGCTGTTTGTATACATACCGACATTTTCGGCAGTAACTGGCTACTATTAAGAATTTCTTTTGTTTATGAAACCGCAATAAAGAAACTATTGCTTAATTATTACTTATGAGTGTTTGACGTGTTCCAAAATTCCGTTATAACAGTACATGATGACAAATAAGCTTGTGGACATATAAAACTTACTCCTTTTAGAGGGAAGTTAACGTTAGTTAGGTAGAGGATGGAAGCAATAAATGATAAACAGAACAAAAAACATCAAAGAATTGTAGATATATTAACCAAAACTAAATCCTTTATACAATGAGTCGAGCACTTTATTTCGCGTGGTTATTAATACAAAGGTGAATCAAATGAAAACCCTAAATTTGTATTAAGTAATCGATATTTCGCCCCGTTATCCTTTAAGTTGGTAAGCGTGCTACAGACAGCGTGCAGAATGGCCTGTAGTTGGCAGCATAGTGCATATCCACACATATCGTCGCAGTATCAGTATAATTATGTCCGCTCCACTTACGAGTTGCACAAGGGAAGAACAGCGTCCTTTTTTGCGTAGTGAAGATATGAAACCTATCACAGCAGCAAGTCTACGAATGGAGTAAGAAGTCCGCAAATGGTGTGACTTCAGTGGAAGATACTCCACGTCCAGATCAGGTGCAACAATTTGTGACTCGACAGAACACTGCAGCAGTTGAAGCCATAGTGAATGAAAACCGCCAAGTGACACTGAATGACATTGTGGAAACATAGAGTCAGACTGAAAAATTCAATGCCATAGCCGGGATTTGAACCACGGATCTTCTGGTTTCCGTCCAGCCGCACTACCATTGCGCTACTATGGCCAACGTGCCGATATGGCATTAAATTCTCCAACTGACTCATATTTTCCCGGTAAACCACTTAGGAGTTCTCATAAACACATGAGACAACTACCTTAATGACGACTTACTATGTTGTAAGTACTTTAAGACCCGGGTGTGACATTAAATTCTCCAACTGACTCGTGTATTTACCGGTAAACCACTAGGAGTTCTCAAACACATGAGGCAACTACCTTAATGACGACTTACTATGCTGTAAGTACTTTAAGACCCGGGTATGACATTAAATTCCCCAACTGACTCGTGTTTTTCCCAGTAAAACGCTAGGAGTTCTCATAAACACATGAGACAACTACCTTAATGGCGACTTACTATGCTGTAAGTACTTTAAGACCCGGGTATGACATTAAATTCCCCAACTGACTCGTGTATTTCCCGGTAAACCACCAGGAGTTCTCATAAACACATGAGACAACTACCTTAATGACGACTTACTATGCTGTAAGTACTTTAAGACCCGGGTATGACATTAAATTCCCCAACTGACTCGTGTATTTCCCGGTAAACCACTAGGAGTTCTCATAAACACATGAGACAACTACCTTAATGACGTCTTACTATGCTGTAAGTACTTTAAGACCCGGGTATGACATTAAATTCCCCAACTGACTCGTGTTTTTCCCGGTAAACCACTAGGAGTTCTCATAAACACATGAGACAACTACCTTAATGACGACTTACTATGCTGTAAGTACTTTAAGACCCGGGTATTACATTAAATTCCCCAACTGACTCCTGTATTTCCCGGTAAACCACCAGGAGTTCTCATAAACACATGAGACAACTACCTTAATGACGACTTACTATGCTGTAAGTACTTTAAGACCCGGGTATGACATTAAATTCCCCAACTGACTCGTGTATTTCCCGGTAAACCACTAGGAGTTCTCATAAACACATGAGACAACTACCTTAATGACGTCTTACTATGCTGTAAGTACTTTAAGACCCGGGTATGACATTAAATTCCCCAACTGACTCGTGTTTTTCCCGGTAAAACACTAGGAGTTCTCATAAACACATGAGACAACTACCTTAATGACGACTTACTATGCTTTAAGTACTTTAAGACCCGGGTATGACATTAAATTCTCCAACTGACTCGTGTTTTTCCCGGTAAAACACTAGGAGTTCTCATAAACACATGAGACAACTACCTTAATGACGACTTACTATGCTTTAAGTACTTTAAGACCCGGGTATGACATTAAATTCTCCAACTGACTCGTGTTTTTTCCAGTAAACCACTAGGAGTTCTCATAAACACATGAGACAACTACCTTAATAACGACTTACTATGCTGTAAGTACTTTAAGACCCGGGTATGACATTAAATTCTCCAACTGACTCGTGTTTTTCCCGGTAAAACACTAGTTCTCATAAACACATGAGACAACTACCTTAATGGCGACTTACTATGCTTTAAGTACTTTAAGACCCGGGAATGACATTAAATTCTCCAACTGACTCGTGTTTTTTCCAGTAAACCACTAGGAGTTCTCATAAACACATGAGACAACTACCTTAATGACGACTTACTATGCTGTAAGTACTTTAAGACCCGGGAATGACATTAAATTCTCCAACTGACTCGTGTTTTTTCCAGTAAACCACTAGGAGTTCTCATAAACACGTGAGACAACTACCTTAATGACGACTTACTATGCTGTAAGTACTTTAAGACCCGGGTATGACATTAAATTCTCCAACTGACTCGTGTTTTTCCCGGTAAATCACTAGGAGTTCTCATAAACACATGAGACAACTACCTTAATGACGACTTACTATGCTGTAAGTACTTTAAGACCCGGGAATGACATTAAATTCTCCAACTGACTCGTGTTTTTTCCAGTAAACCACTAGGAGTTCTCATAAACACGTGAGACAACTACCTTAATGACGACTTACTATGCTGTAAGTACTTTAAGACCCGGGTATGACATTAAATTCTCCAACTGACTCGTGTTTTTCCCGGTAAACCACTAGGAGTTCTCATAAACACATGAGACAACTACCTTAATGACGACCTACTATGCTGTAAGTACTTTAAGACCCGGGTATGACATTAAATTCTCCAACTGACTCGTGTTTTTCCCGGTAAACCACTATGAGTTCTCATAAACACATGAGACAACTACCTTAATGACGACTTACTATGCTGTAAGTACTTTAAGACCCGGGTATGACATTAAATTCTCCAACTGACTCGTGTTTTTCCCGGTAAACCACTATGAGTTCTCATAAACACATGAGACAACTACCTTAATGACGACTTACTATGCTGTAAGTACTTTAAGACCCGGGTATGACATTAAATTCTCCAACTGACTCGTGTTTTTCCCGGTAAATCACTAGGAGTTCTCATAAACACATGAGACAACTACCTTAATAACGACTTACTATGCTGTAAGTACTTTAAGACACGTGGCTGACATTAAATTCTCCAACTGACTCGTGTTTTTCCCGGTAACCCACTAGGCGTTCTCATAAACACATGAGACAACTACCTTAATGACGACTTACTATGCTGTAAGTACTTTAAGACCCGGGTATGACATTAAATTCTCCAACTGACTCGTGTTTTTCCCGGTAAATCACTAGGAGTTCTCATAAACACATGAGACAACTACCTTAATGACGACTTACTATGCTGTAAGTACTTTAAGACCCGGGTATGACATTAAATTCTCCAACTGACTCGTGTTTTTCCCGGTAAATCACTAGGAGTTCTCATAAACACATGAGACAACTACCTTAATGACGACTTACTATGCTGTAAGTACTTTAAGACACGTGGCTGACATTAAATTCTCCAACTGACTCGTGTTTTTCCCGGTAACCCACTAGGCGTTCTCATAAACACATGAGACAACTACCTTAATGACGACTTACTATGCTGTAAGTACTTTAAGACCCGGGTATGACATTAAATTCTCCAACTGACTCGTGTTTTTCCCGGTAAACCACTAGGAGTTCTCATAAACACATGAGACAACTACCTTAATGACGACTTACTATGCTTTAAGTACTTTAAGACCCGGGTATGACATTAAATTCTCCAACTGACTCGTGTTTTTTCCGGTAAACCACTAGGAGTTCTCATAAACACATGAGACAACTACCTTAATGGCGACTTACTACATGTAAGTACTTTAAGGCCCGGGCTTTATAGTTAACCACTAATGACATGTCAGCATGATTACAGATTAGTCATGGGTCAGCACACCACATTGTGTATGATGTGTTCCAGTTTCACAAAGTGTCTGCAAGATGGGTGCCACCGCAGCTGACTTCTTAAATGAGAGAACGAGGTGTTGATACTTGTCAGGAACTTCTTCTGTGATTTAAACGGGAAGATGTTGGCTTCCTTTAAAGAATCGGTACAGAGGATGAAACCTGGGTTCACTTGCACAAACCGGAAACGAAGAGAGCGAGCAAGGAGCCATCCCTCATCTCCAAAACCAAAGAAGTTTCGAATAGAACCATCAGCAAGGATGTTTATGCTGACTCTCTTTTGGGACGAAAAAGCCGTCATTTTGGAGCATTACCTGCCTAGAGGGACAAATGTCACCAGTACATCATACACAGATCTCCTAAAAAGTCATCTGCGGCGTGCAATAAAATCAAAGCGACGTGCTGTCCTTTTGCAATGCAGGGCCTCACTCTGAGCGTACAACTGCTGCAACGATCACAGGCCTTCCTGATCCACCATACTCAGCAGACCTTACCCCAAATGTTTGGACCACTCAAAGACGCAATGGGAGAAAGAATTTCCGTTCCGATGAAGAGGTACGCCTCGCGGTTTATGAGTGGCTGCGCTAACTACTAAGAGATTTTTTTTTTCTTAAGCCATTTATGCAATTTGTAAACGCTGGAGGACTTGCATTGAGCGTGCGGGAGATTAGTTTGAAAGGTGATATGGCTTTGTACCACTTCTGCACAATAAATCTTATTTTAAAAAATATTTAACGTTTTCATTTAACTCACCCTCGAACTAAACTAAGCATTTGTAACTTAAAAGGAAGTCGTTGATTTTACATTACAAGATCGCACTGTACATGGGACACCACAGGCGGTGTCACTGTTGTTACATGAGATGAAGATGGAACACCGGTAGAATGAGATGGTGGGGGAAACCTGCCCCAGCAGAAATGCTAAACTAACCATATGCAGCAACAAAACAAAACACATCCTGTTGAAAGGAAGATTAAGACGAAATCCCTGCATAAAAATGGAAGAATCCGCATTGACCGAACCAGGTCAGCAGGATATCTAGGCGTCACACTAGAGGAAGGACTACTGTTTAGAGACCATATAACAAACATTACCAAAAAGGCACACAAATCATGGCCAAGATATCCAGAATGACCAGGAACTTTGGAAGAATACCTTACATGACGGTAAGGTTATATAATAACATTCTCTGTTGCATAGTTGGTCATGCCGCTAGTGCTTGGGGTCACAGATTGCAGCTGAAAACAGCAACCAGAGACCTGAGAAGACTACAGAGAGCGACATTGATAATGCTAACCACACCAACTGACGCCCTCCCGGTCACATTAGGACTCCTGCCTCTGGACTTAGAGATACGAAGAAGAGCGGCATGCTACTGGCTCCGCAAGCAAAACAACGTGCGAGCTGCACAACTAGCTGGGGCAGAAGTGAGAGATGAAATCGAAATTTACGAAGTCCTAGTCTCTGAGTGGCAACAGGAATGGGACATGAGCACAGCTGGAAGACGCAGCTATGACATCCTGCCTAATATAGAAGAACGACTAAGAATGAAATATCAACAACCGTCCAGGGAGCTTATACATTTGCCGAACTACTGGGCCGTTACCCTATGTTCCGGTCTTTACAGACGGCTCTCAGTTGGGTAGCACTACGGGTTGCGCGTTCTTTATTAACGGTGAGGCTCATAAATTTCGCCTTCTGGACTCCACTTCGGTCTTCTCAGCAGAGCTGTATGCCATCCTCTATTTGCTCCTTTTTATTTGCAAGTTAGCTCCTTGCTCTTTTATCGTCTGCACTGACTCTCTAAGTGCTCTTCAGGCCTTGCAACAGCACACTGCCGCTCACACCCTTGTTTTAAAAATACAGACCCAGATCTCGCAAATGCTCAGTCGAGGATACAATTTTGTTTTTACTTGGACCCCAGGCCATGTGGGCATTTCCGGGAACGAGGAGGCGGACGCGGCTGCTAAGTCCGCTTGCCGTTTGCCCCGGAGTTTAACAACTACGGTGCCATACCAGGATGTGCAACGTTTCTTGCGTCGCCAACTCCTAGCTGCTTGGCAGCAATCCTGGACAGCTTTGGAAGGCACACAACTCCGGGCAATAAAGGAGAGCGTACAACCCTGGCTAACTTCCTGCAGGGATAACTGGCGAGCCGAGGTGATACTCACCCGGCTGAGAATTGGACACACACGAGCGACTCATAGCCATCTGTTAAGAGGGGAACCGGCCCCTGTGTGTGCTCCGTGTGCAGTACGCCTCACTGTGCGGCACGTATTGCTGGATTGCCCGCAGTACACCCGCGTTCGCCAGTCTTTCGGCTTGGGCACTAACTTGCTGGGTGTTTTAGGTGACGACCCAGTGGCCGTGGTTAAGGCACTGCGGTTTGTTACTGAAATTGGTTTTAATAAACAAGTCTGACTTGTGTTTTATATTTATTAATTTTAGAGATTTTAAATTATTAGCACTGGGATAAGTTTTTTATGTACTTTTAATAGTTCAGTGTTTTTATTTTATTTTACCTTTTTAGCGTAATTAGTGTAGCTTTTAGGTTTTAATGTTAACTTCGGGCCCAAATGACCTTGTTGTCGACGGGCCCTAAAACACCACACACACTCACTCACTCACTCACTCACTCACTCACTCACTCACTCACTCACTCACTCACTATACATTAGCTACCTGGCCATGGACCATACCAGACATACCTCCATATATTCCACCTAGCAAAGAATATATATTGCAGATGTGGTGCACAACAAGATCCAGAGCACGCGGTATGGGAAAGCCCATTGACAGCAGCAGCAGCCTTATCCTATGTACAGAATCGATCCATCTACGATATAGTACGACACCGCAGACTATGCACTTGGCTGAACAAATTGGCCAATGAATTTTCCACAAAAGCCAGGATAAAATATATAAAAGAAGGACCACAACGTGGGAACTAAACACACCCAGATTTGACAATATAATTTAAGTATAATATAAGTAATAGTATCTTCTTGAAATAGTATTAAGTAAATATGTAGTAGATATGACATGCTCCTAAAATAAAACCAAAATTGTGTTACAAAAATGTATGAGGAAACAAATAAATAAGGGACTACAATCTGGTATTTAAAATAGGAACCAGATTCCCAAATTAAGGAGGCCGAGGTCTTGCTCAAGAGCAAGATCTCGGCCCTCTTTTTTTTTTGTCCACCCCTATCTCACTTTGTGGTGACCTGAGAGAGCTAGGTTGAGAGCCAAGCGGTCTAAGCACCCAGCCACGGCGCGTTACTAAAAGAAAATGCAGTATATAAAATTAATTTGTTATGAAATAATCTAAACATAAGGACGTAAAATATGAGGCTATTAAAAGTGAAGCAAACAAATATATACAATTATAACAATTTGTAACATAAAAGTTCACTTATCCTATCAGAAATGATGTTTTTCTTATAAATTCTCTAGGATCGCGATTTCATGTAAAAGTTCGACACATCGTCAGCCGGAAAATAAATCTGTTGTCATCGTTACGAACGCTAGAGGTTGATACGTTCTTGTTAGTACTACCAACATCTGAAAATAAATTTAAAAACAGTGCTAGTATTAAAAATTCATTACGCGATTTTTGTTTTTTTAAAATAAATATATTTTCCCAAACCATTAAACCTATTGGACCATTTAATTGTTTTAATAATTTAACTTCTGGATTTATTTCAGGGTTAAATGACCAAAAATGATCTGCTACGGCCAATTTATCAATTTCTTTATACTTAATGTTACGAAAATGTTCTTTTGTTCTGGTTTCTAAATTTCGTTTTGTCTTTTCAATATAAACATGATCACAATCGAAACAATTAAACTGATAAATACCAGATTTTTTATAATTAGGAGTTTTTTATCTTTTTTTTTTACAGAAATGCAGTAAATTCTTAAAAGTATATTCATTTCATTTATAAATTTGCAAGATAAAGCTATAAAATTGGCATTACAGACTGAAATTAATGAATTTCTTCCTTTTCTAGATCTAAAGATAATAAGAAATAGTAATAAATTAAAGTTTGGTATTTATAGGAAGTCTACTCATATTGATAATTACATAAACCCAAATAACCCTGGCCACATCGTGGCTCAGTGGTTAGACAGCTTGGCTCTCACCAAGGCGGCCCGGGTTCGATCCCAGGCGACCGCAAAAGTGAGATTTGTTGTGGACAACACGGCGTTGGGGCGGGTTTTCTCCGGGACCTCCGGTTTCCCCCACCATCTCATTCCACCGATGCTCCCATCTTTATCTCATGCATCATCAGTGTCACCGCCTGCGGTGCCGTATGTAGTAAAAGCGAGCGTTAAAACCTACACACACACACACACACACACACACACACACACACACACACACACACACACACACACACACACACTATATAACCCTCTTTAACATAAATTTGCTGTTTTTAATAGTTTGATTTATAGATAAATAAATATAACCCGGATTAAGAAAAATTTAATAAAGAATATAAACATATTATTAATAATGCTTTAATTAATGCTTTTAATAAAGATTTTATAAATAAGAAATTGAAAAATTCAAATATCAAAAACTGTTAATGATATTTCTACCCTTAGAAAAATAAAAGACGATTATAATTTTAAAAAATGTACTTCCCATCTTTGGGTAAATAAACGTTTTTAAAGAATTTGGTGTATCTAAAGTTCCTCAAAATAAATATAATATTAAAATTTTATTGCATTTTATTGAGATAATTAAAACAAATTTCTACACTGTAGGAGCTTTCAAAGGGAAAATATGGCATATTGAAATGGTTCAGCTTTAAATGGATCACACTGTACATGGGGCACCTCAGGCGGTATCGCTGACGTTACATCAGATGAAGATGCAAAAGTGCTGGAATGAGATGCTAATAACCCGGAGAAAACCCGCCCCAATGCTGTGTTGTCCACCAAAAGTCTCAGTTTGCGGTCACCTTGGGTCGAACCAGGGTGAGAGCCAAGTGGTCTAGCTACTAGGCCACGGCGCGACCCTAAAAGAAAATGCAGATATAAAATTAATTTGCTATGAAATAATTTAAACATAAGTTGTTTAAGTTTGAATTTGTGAGTCACTATGTTTACACTCAGTCTTCACTTACTTGTTGTGTAATTGAAACGTTTTCAAGATCATTCGATCTCATCCTCAGCTGTTTGGTGACTAAATGAACCTCCCTCTTCTTCCACTACTACGGAGCTCCGATCACTCTGCCATCTGGTGTTAGGGGCACTAAGTTTTAATACTTCATTTAATGCCGGCATTTCAAAATTTATAACTTTATCACGGTTTTTGTCTATGAATATTTTTTTCCAAATATCCAATTCTATGGGTGTACAGTTTAATGTTGTGGCCAATGTTGTGGTTTTCTGTCCAAAAATGGTGTGAAACTGCAGATTTTTCTGTTTGTTTCAACTTGATGTTCCTCTGGTGTTCTTTTTGCCTGGTTAACAAGTTTCTCTTAGTTTTTCCTATGTAGCTTTTTTAACAGGCTTCACAATTAATCTGATAAATTCCTGATTTCAAATTGTTGGGGATTGTATTTTTCAGCGGTTTATTTAGCAGGTTCCTCAGACTGAATTTGTTTTGGGGTGCTAGTTTTAAGTTTAGTCTCTTGAAGATTCGTTAAAATTTTCTAGAAGCCCATGGATGGTAGGTGAATTTTCTATATTGCCAATTTGTGTTTTAAGTGGTGTGGGAGTGGTATTTTTTGATATTATCTTCAGTTTTTCTTTTCTCTTCATCATGTTCCTTATGATGGCTGGGTTGAATCCATTTAATACCGCTATGTCTTTTATGTCTTGTTGTTCTTTCAAAAATTCATCATTACTCAGTGGGACGTTGTATAGCCGGTGAATTAGACTTCTAAAGGCAGCTAGTTGATGTGAAACTGGGTTGTATTCATGTTTCTTTATGTAATTATATATGTGTGTGGGCTTCCTGTATATTCCAAAATCTACACCATGAAGATTTCTAGTTATCTTGAGGTCCAAAAAGGGTAGGGTGTTGTCTCTTTCTACTTCCATAGTAAATTGGATGTGATTATCTTGCAGGTTTAGTAATTTTAGAGAATCTTCTCTAATTTTTTCCGGAATGATAGCAAAAACATCAACATATCTCTGCCAAAATTTATAAATCTGTGGGAAGGCCTTTACTGTGTGTGTTTCAAAATAGCTCATGTATAGGTCTGCTAAAATAGGCGAAAGTGGGCTCCCCATTGCTAATCCTATAGTGACTCATAAATTCAAACTTAAATATGAAGAATACTTCACTGTTAATAATGCTTATGCTTTTAATATTTATAAGTTGTTTACTGAAAATCCTTAAAGCCATTTTAAAGTAAATCAAAAGTTTTTAAAAATGGCTTGAACACCTTCCTTTCGTGCAGAGGCACTATTCTTAACTTATTATAGTAGGAAAAACTTACACATTTAAGGTGAAATGCATTAATTAAAACATGATTGCTGCAATAAGTCCTAGGCGGATCACAAATTAAGAAACCCAGCTAAATAAATGAATGTGGTTGGTGGATCGTGTAGCGCCAAAGAAAATTTAAGTTTTAATTAATGCGAGGCGTTTGATTGACGTCTAAACGAGACCGAATTATTTCCATACAATTCAGCTCCAACCACAAAGCAATTATAAAAAGAACGAAATGCATAGCAATAGGACAGAACAATTTTCGTTTCGCCAGTTTTTTGTTTTCTAAGTGTTGTTGCTTACATCTTGGTTCTTTGTTGTTCAGAAGAAAGCAGACATTTAAATGAAGCCGGTACTCTGTGGGCAGAGGAAGGAAGCTGAAGTTATATCCAATTAATAAGAGAGGGAACTCTCATATCCTGTGGTCGTTACTGTAAGTATAACAAATTGGTTAGGTTTTACATAAGAATGCACAGATTACCACAAGTCTCCATTCACCATTGTACAATTTTGCTCTTTTTAAAGTCAAGCGTTTTAATGTCTAATTCTAAAGCTGGCTTTGGTCTTTTGACTCGAAAAGGGCGTATGTGTAACATGCACAGGGACTTGTCTGTTCGTTATTTACCCTGCAGCTATCCTTTCTGATCAAAGGCTTTTCATACTTTGCCCGGGTCGGTAGGAACGAGGCGTGTACGTAAAATAAGGTCTCCAATTTTATTTAAAATAGAAATCATGTTTACTGATAATGAATGTTACATTGTTGGAAAGGCGGAATTTAAAGCTATTTTACAACGTAATCACCACTGCAATCAACGTACTTTTACATGCGCTGTGGCAGTTTTTGTATACCCTTATAGCACTGAAGCAGCACAAAAGAAATGGTGGCTCATGGTATGATCTATGAGGTACTCTCAGGGTATTTGTGGGTACGTATGAGTAAGGATGGTTGTACTGACACTGGAATGGCAGTTTCAAACTGATTTAATGACTGCCTCTTTTTATCAGAACATCAAACTCGAAGTTGCCGACCAAACGTTAACAATATATCACTGTATTTTGTAATTTACGTCCTAGAACGTTAAGTCATATTGGACGATGAATGAAATTGGTGAAATGAGCTCAAATGAGTTCGGTGTCCATGGAGTTTACAGCTACCTGACTTTCGTCTACAAGGATAAGGGAAAACCCCGGAAAATCGTTATCTAGCTAACTCATCCTGACCGAGATTCGAACTCGGGACCTCTTGAGCGTGAGGCAGACCCGTTACCATCTACGCTACCGAGGCGGGCAATATATCACTGTTTAGAGTGACTGAAGGTGGAATACTAATTACTCGATAGTACTTAATTCGCTATTTACGTAGAAACCGATACATAACTTTTCTCCTCGGTTTTGATCTGTCTTCTACCAAGACAGAAATGGTAACAGATAAAAGATTTCTTCGAAATCCATCAGGATTCTTTACTTATTGCAATCCCTAATTTTCGTATTAGCACTCTCCCGCCAAGTTGTGTAGGTAGCGCTCAACTTCGTTTTACAAATCATCGTCGGTCTGGAAATGTATTCCACCCAGGTGTGACTTCAACTCAGTAAACAGATGATAATCACTAGGTGCTAAGTCTGCACTGTCCCATCCGAACTGGTCCAGGAGATCAGCCGTTGCATGTGCAGTATGGGGATGAGCGTTGTCGTGATGAAAAGTCACTCCCTTCGCCAGCATTCCCCTCTTTCGATTTTGAATGGCACGTCGTAATTTTCTAAAATCTCGCAGTAGATAGCGGCGTTTATTGTTGTGCCAGTAGGCATAAACTCGCACAACAAGACACCTTTTCTGTCCCAAAACACACTGGCCATCACTTTGCCGGCAGAAAATGTCTGTTTGAACTTTCGCTGCTTTGGCGAATTCGAATAGCGCCACTGACGACAACGTTCTTTAGTTTCTAGTGTTGTGTAGTGCACACAGGTTTCATCGCCAGTGACAATTGAATCCAACAATTCCTCGCCTTGTTCTGCATAGCGCTCCAGGAATGGTTGGGCCGCTTCAACACGTTGCCGTTTATGGTCTTCGGTGAGCATTTTGGGGACCCACCTCGCACACACCTTGCGAAAATACAAATGTTCGGTCAAAATCTTGTTAATCGTAGTTTTACTGACTTCAGGGATAAGATCGCACAGCTCGCGAACTGTCACACGCCGATCTTTAAGCATTTCTTGCTCCGCTTTTGCAATTGTTTCGGCTGAAACCGAAGGCCGGCCAGAACGCTGTTCGTCATGGACGTCTGTACGTCCGTCTTTGAACTTTTTGACCCACATTCACACATTTTTGACGTCCATACACTGTGGCCCATAGACTTAGCATAACTGACGATGAGCTTCAGTGAGAGTAGTGCCCTTGGCACTCAAAAAACGGATCGCTGCACGCAAGTCGCACTTGACTGCGAAAGTGATAGGAAGCTCCATCGCAAACGACTGCCCAGTCAAGACTAATGTTTACAACGGGTACGTTGTGTTGGGGATTTGAAGGAGTGAAACCAAGCTACACACCAGTGTTGCCGGATCTCCAGCGCCTTGAAGACCTTATTTTACGGACACGCCTCGTAAATATAGGGGTGTCTCTTCTACCCCGACAAGATTGCCGGATTAGGCTACAGAGGGGATTATGCACGGATTTCTGTCTTGTTCTTACCCCTGTGCCCCAAGTGAGGCTTCCCCGGGAAGAAGAATGAGACGAGAGGACACAAGCGAGGCTATCCCAAGGAGTTAGGATAGTACAGAGGGGAGGGTCCCTACAATTGACCAGTTCGAACATCCTACCTTTCTGGCAAGTCAGTATATCTAGCATGCCACACACTGCTGTCCTGAAACACTTTAATTCGGCGATCGTCTAGCAGCATTTGGTGAACTTTGGCAATGTTTTCGTCGGTAGTTGCAGTTTTTGAAGGTCCCGAACGTTCATCCTCTCTCAAGGTCTTATAGCCACGTTAAAATTGAGCTCCCCAAGATTTCACTGTAGTAAATGATGGTGCAGAGTTCCCATACACATAATCCACTCATCTTTGATTGGAGTAGGCGTATTGGCTTTCGAAAACAAATACTCGTATATAAGAGACTGCGACACGCCAGCGTAGTAGTTGAAAGTTGAAAACCGAGTCGTAACGAGAGGTGTCAAGAGAGTGTAACTGTGAGCGCTGCTTGTTTGTGGTTAACAACCTTGGAAGATTGTATTTGTCTGTGACGTAATTCTGCTGGTGTACGAAGTGTATTTCTACGGAAAGAAAGGACGTTTTGAATTTGTACAACTTGGACTTTAATTCTACGAGCCCATAAAGTCACAATATAATGATATTGTATAATGTATGTAAATAGGATGGATTTTTGCTGTGGTGCTTCCTTTAAGCGCTAGACGAGTTAATGCCAAAGAAAACGTTGCATCAATATTTGCGATTAACAAAGAGTGTGCATCGGCATGCCATATTCTCCCTTACTCTGGCAAAGACACCAGCCATTTCTCCTTGGATAGACGAGCAGAACCTTAAGGACGACCATGTTCAAAACGAGGAAGGCATGTTGCATTGAGAACAATAATCCAGGCAGTACTCTACAACTGCGCCTAAGTCGTAGCACTGTGTGAAGAATTCTGCAAGAATTTTGCAGTTTTCACCTTGAAAAAGATGCACGTAATGAGGCCTGTAGGCTATTTGCAGATACAGCACTTTTGTCAGTGGTACCTAGACAAAACTGAAAAAGATGCACAGTTTGCATCCCATGTCACGTTCACAGATTAAGCAATTCTCACAATGAGCAGCTACTTAACTGTCGTAATTCACATGTTTGGGCCTTCGAAAATCCCCAAGCTGCATTTCAGAGGTTCCATTAACTAAGACTTAGTGTTAAGGTTTGAGCTGCTAATGTGGATAACTTCTTAATACGACCATATATTTTGCCAGCACAGTACAAACCAATATCTATTTATTTATTTATTTATTTATTTATTTATTTATTTATTTATTTATTTATTTATTTGTTTGTTTGTTTGTTCGTTTGTTTATTTATTTATTTATTTATTTATTTATTTATGTATGTATGTATGTATGTATGTATGTATGTATGTATGTATGTATGTATGTATGTATGTATGTATGTATGTATGTATGTATGTATGTATGTATGTATGTATGTATGTATGTATGTATGTATGTATGTATGTATGTATGTATGTATGTATGTATGTATGTATGTATGTATGTATGTATGTATGTATGTATGTATGTATGTATGTATGTATGTATGTATGTATGTATGTATGTATGTATGTATGTATGTATGTATGTATGTATGTATGTATGTATGTATGTATGTATGTATGTATGTATGTATGTATGTATGTATTTATGTATGTATTTATGTATGTATTTATATATTTATTTGTTTATTTATTTATTTATTTATAATTATGTATGTATGATTTATTTATATTTATATATTTATGTATTTATTTTTATTTATTTTATTTTATTTATTTATTTATTTTTTGTAATTTACGTCCTCCAAAGTTAGGTCATATCGGACGATGAATGGAATAGGTAAAATGATGCTCAAATGAGTCCGGAGTCCATGGAGTTTAGAGCTACCCAACATTCGTCTTTCAGGATAAGGGAAAACCCCGAAAAAACCTTATCCAGGTAACTCACCTTGACCGAGATTCAAACTCGGGACCTCTTGAACGTGAGACAGACACGCCACCGTCTACGCTACCGAGGCGGGCCAAATCAATATTTACAATTGCTATTATTTCTGTAACAAGTTTTGCCTGCTCTAATGGAAACAATTCCCCCTTATATCAGACAGGAGATGTAGCTTCAACATGATGGGGCACCAACTCACTTTGGTGCTGAAATACGTCATCTTACGATTATCACTGGATAGGTAGAGGCGGACCCGTTGTTTGGCCGGCACGCTCCGTGACCTTACTCCATTAGACTTCGTTTTGTGAGGGCATATGAAGACTATATTATATGAAATACCTGTTGATTCTGAAGAGGACCTTGTGACACAAATATCCCGCGCCTGGTGAAATTGGAGAAGCTTTTAAATTAGTGTTTTCTATTAGCCTCCAAAGTTTGATGTCGGTCTAATTTACCTGTCATAAATTTATATCAGGGAGCACCGGCTTTACACTCCTAAAGAAGAAAGTCAGGATAAACGTTTATGTCCAAAAAAGTCCATCGCCCTCCTTGGTTTGAACCACAGACCCCGTCAAACAGGTGCTATCTTGTTACCTTTAAACTTTGGAAGACGAGTTTCATACCTCGATACAAACAAGAGAATGTCGAGCTATCGATAGTGTCAGTCTCATCACTAGTTAGTTTTGATTAGTTATTTAAACTGATATATAATTCCTAAAGCATATTGTGAACATTATCGAGACCCTTATACCACTACGAGAGGTAAATCCTAATAATAACAGATATTCCGGAACACCGTGTGTTTACTGATAAAGTTTGGGGATGTGTGGGTGTTTAAAACATACAAATCAAATATCTATACCCGGCCGTGTACAGCCAGAAAGAGGAATGCAGTGAGAGTTACATCATGATGCTTGTTTTGTTTCGTAGCAAACCATCTATCATGGCCTCCCTTGTGATACACAGATTATACACATGAGACCATCTATCATCTCTGATCTGAAGAATGACATATTGCCAACCAAAATCATAACTATTACTGTTGAAGCGAGTTCCAGACTCCTTTACAAAAGGAATATCAATTACAGCATCACACTTTTACTTCCTGAAAACTGCACCGACATTTCTCCATAAATAACACGTTCTGTGAAGCTCCAATGCGAAAAAACAAAACAAAAGAAATAAAAAATAGAAAATTCCCTTAGTCATTGCGCGTCACCATAACCCCAAATGACAATTTATTTTCTTTATTCTTTAAAGTTCTCCAAAATAAAGTCATGTAGCAGTATAAGTGAAATGGTGTTCAAACCAGTACAGAGTCTAAAGAGCTTACAGTCATAAGACATTCGACTTCCAGGACAAGAGAAGCCTTCAACGTTAAGTCATATCGGACGATGAATGAAATGATATACAAATGAGTACAGGGTACATAGAGCTTAGAGATAGCAGACATTCAACTTTCAGGATAAGAGAAAACCTCCAACGTTAAGTCATATCGGACGATGAATGAAATGATGTTCAAATAAGTACAGGGTACATAGAGCTTAGAGTTACCAGACATTCACCTTTCAGGATAAGAGAAAACCTCCAACGTTAAGTCATATCGGACGATGAATGAAATGATGTTCAAATAAGTACAGGATACATAGAGCTTAGATTTACCAGACATTCATCTTTCAGGATAAGAGAAAACCTCCAACGTTAAGTCATATCGGACGATGAATGAAATGATGTTCAAATAAGTACAGGGTACATAGAGCTTAGAGTTACCAGACATTCATCTTTCAGGATAAGAGAAAACCTCCAACGTTAAGTCATATCGGACGATGAATGAAATGATTTTCAAATAAGTACAGGGTACATAGAGCTTAGAGTTACCAGACATTCATCTTTCAGGATAAGAGAAAACCTTCAACGTTAAGTCATATCGGACGATGAATGAAATGATTTTCAAATAAGTACAGGATACATAGAGCTTAGAGTTACCAGACATTCATCTTTCAGGATAAGAGAAAACCTCCAACGTTAAGTCATATCGGACGATGAATGAAATGATATACAAATGAGTACAGGGTACATAGAGCTTAGAGGTAGCAGACATTCAACTTTCAGGATAAGAGAAAACCTCCAACGTTAAGTCATATCGGACGATGAATGAAATGATGTTCAAATAAGTACAGGGTACATAGAGCTTAGAGTTACCAGACATTCATCTTTCAGGATAAGAGAAAACCTCCAACGTTAAGTCATATCGGACGATGAATGAAATGATGTTCAAATAAGTACAGGATACATAGAGCTTAGATTTACCAGACATTCATCTTTCAGGATAAGAGAAAACCTCCAACGTTAAGTCATATCGGACGATGAATGAAATGATGTTCAAATAAGTACAGGGTACATAGAGCTTAGAGTTACCAGACATTCATCTTTCAGGATAAGAGAAAACCTCCAACGTTAAGTCATATCGGACGATGAATGAAATGATTTTCAAATAAGTACAGGGTACATAGAGCTTAGAGTTACCAGACATTCATCTTTCAGGATAAGAGAAAACCTTCAACGTTAAGTCATATCGGACGATGAATGAAATGATTTTCAAATAAGTACAGGATACATAGAGCTTAGAGTTACCAGACATTCATCTTTCAGGATAAGAGAAAACCTCCAACGTTAAGTCATATCGGACGATGAATGAAATGATGTTCAAATGAGTACAGGGTACATAGAGCTTAGAGTTACCAGACATTCATCTTTCAGGATAAGAGAAAACCTTCAACGTTAAGTCATATCGGACGATGAATGAAATGATTTTCAAATAAGTACAGGATACATAGAGCTTAGAGTTACCAGACATTCATCTTTCAGGATAAGAGAAAACCTTCAACGTTAAGTCATATCGGACGATGAATGAAATGATTTTCAAATAAGTACAGGATACATAGAGCTTAGAGTTACCAGACATTCATCTTTCAGGATAAGAGAAACCCTCCAACGTTAAGTCATATCGGACGATGAATGAAATGATTTTCAAATAAGTACAGGGTACATAGAGCTTAGAGTTACCAGACATTCATCTTTCAGGATAAGAGAAAACCTCCAACGTTAAGTCATATCGGACGATGAATGAAATGATTTTCAAATAAGTACAGGGTACATAGAGCTTAGAGTTACCAGACATTCATCTTTCAGGATAAGAGAAAACCTCCAACGTTAAGTCATATCGGACGATGAATGAAATGATTTTCAAATAAGTACAGGGTACATAGAGTTAGAGTTACCAGACATTCATCTTTCAGGATAAGAGAAAACCTCTAACGTTAAGTCATATCGGACGATGAATGAAATGATGTACAAATAAGTACAGGGTACATAGAGCTTAGAGTTACCAGACATTCATCTTTCAGGATAAGAGAAAACCTCCAACGTTAAGTCATATCGGACGATGAATGAAATGATGTACAAATAAGTACAGGGTACATAGAGCTTAGAGTTACCAGACATTCATCTTTCAGGATAAGAGAAAACCTCCAACGTTAAGTCATATCGGACGATGAATGAAATGATATACAAATAAGTACAGGGTACATAGAGCTTAGAGTTACCAGACATTCATCTTTCAGGATAAGAGAAAACCTCCAACGTTAAGTCATATCGGACGATGAATGAAATGATGTTCAAATGAGTACAGAGTACATAGAGCTTAGAGATACCAGACATTTATCTTTCAGGATAAGAGAAAACCTCCAACGTTAAGTCATATCAGACGATGAATGAAATAATGTTCAAATAAGTACAGGGTACATAGAGCTTAGAGTTACCAGACATTCATCTTTCAGGATGAGAGAAAACCTCCAATGTTAAGTCATATCGGACGATGAATGAAATGATGTTAAAATGAGTACAGATTACACAGAGCTTAGAGTTACCAGACATTTATCTTTCATTGTAAGGGAAAACCCCGGAAAAAGCCTTACATGAATAACTCATCCTGACCAAGATTCGAACTCTGGACGTGCGGCAGACACGCTGGTACCGTGCTACACATGTGGTCCTCAAGAAATTAGAGTTTTTAAACACAAAATCTTCTGTGGAATGAACCATTTGCCAAATATCGTTATTAATGATTGGAAGTTTGCAATATGCCAAAGAGGAAGTTGTTTAAATATGAATTTAGGGCTGTGTGATGAACACTGGCACCGCTACCCGATTACGCATCCCCGTGTTTAATACTGACTGTAAATTGGTGTAGGAGAGCATTCGCTTAGTATATTAGCGCGTGGCGGGATATTGCGTGGCCGGGCCGCAGGGGTTGTTACTTGTCGGGATTGATTTTAGCCCTCTACGTACATAGGGGCAGGCAGCAAAAACTACACTCCAAATGGATCTCCAAAGTTACCTATTTGCTCTAACTAAACATTACCTGGCTATAACCATCACGGTGAAGTGTTTTAATAACGTAGTTATTACAACTAAATTGTACCAACAAATGCCAAAAACACCTTTCAGTGTAACCTTAAGGGTATGTATGACTGAAATTTTCAAATTCTGAACTAATAATGCTAGCTTTTTCAAATTTACACCATAGGTTTAGTATAATGTAAACATGTTACAACCTAAATTTAAACCATTTTTCTCCAGCAGTTTAGAAATTATGATAAATTTTGTATGTTTTTTGTTGCGTCACTAAAAAAGTCCCTTGCGACAAAATATTTTGAATTTTGGTCTAATATTTTAACCCAATGTTCATAATACACATACTTTTTGAAATTGCTCTGGGTTTTCTGTGTCTCCTTTAGTTTAGGTCACAAAATTTTTTTAATTTGCAAATATTCCTTTTTTGTCTAAAAAACTAAGTTTTGTGTTTGAAAATTAAAAATATATGCTTATATACATTTCACAATAAAACCTAGGGCAATTTCCATTCCTCGTGATATTCTGAACCTGTGTAGGAAATTTCATGAATGTAGTACAAAAACTGCATCGCAAGGAGCATTTTACAGAAAGAAAAATGCTGAAAATATGAACATTGAGAAAACAGCGATTAAAGATTTGATTGCATAACTCACATTAAAATCCACCAGGCTGATAGGTTGGACCCTCAGATTTCTTTTTCCTCTCCTCTGTTGCTGCTTTTTCCACCTTTTTCTTCTTTAGATGTTGCTTTTCTTCTGCACAACTTAGCTTCTTGCTTTGCAGGATACGAGTCTGATCTCGCTGCACTGAAGTTTTCCTTGCTGAGTCTACTACACTTTCACCTCTGATATTTTGCTGCAGCTCCAATGACTTAAGACTACCCATGTTAAACTCACTGATGCTTTTAATAACAGCAAGATCCAATTTTTGTTTTGATATGAAAACTTCCTTTGGGCACTTATTCCATATGACATGATGCAAAGATTCATTGGCATTCTGTGTTTTTCCTGTTTTGCACCTCTCTAGTAATGTTGCAGAAGCCAGCCTCTGATATATTGGCAACATTTTAGGAACTATTTTGTCTGAAAGCCTTATTTTTCTTTTCTTGTATTGAAAATTTAAGAACGGAAAACAGACAAAGAATGTGGATGTAGGCAAAAGAGGGCGTGACTCTGACAGAGTTTAAAGGCCACCGACATTTAAATAAGCATTTAAAAATGGCGTTCGGAGGAAAATTATGCATTTTTCACATTCGGGAATGTCTAAATTATTTTATTGAATTAAAATAAAAAAGTCGTTATTTTCACGATTTTCATGAAATTTCAGTCATACATACCCTTAAAACCAAAAGTTCTACCTCTGCTTTTTATCGCTGGTGTAGAAGAAAACATAGACATAATCTTAACTAAGAGAAACATATCAAAACACATTTTAATTGGAGAGTTACGAAACAATGAAGCTATAAGCAATCATAATAATCGATAAATTTTCGATCATGAGGTAATACCGAAGTAAGATTATGATTGTGTAAGAAAAGAAATAAGGTATAACTTTAAAAAGGCGAATTCTTATGAGAAGGATAATAATTTGAAGCACAACGTTTTAATACGAGGCGCGTTTGCAAAATAAAGTCTCCAAGCCGCTGGAGCCGTGAGGAACGCTATTACGTGAGATCCGGCAACACTGGCCTGTAGTTTGGTTTCAACCCTTCAAATCCCTACCACAGCGAACCCGTTGTAACCATTAGTCTTGGCTGGGCAGCCGTTTGCGATGGAGCTTCCTATCCCCTACGTCGCCAAGTGCGAATTGCGTGCAGTGATCCGCCTTTTGAGTGCCAAGGGCACTACTCCAACTGAAACTCATCGTCAGTTATGCTAAGTCTATATGCCACAGTGTATGGACGTCAAAAACTTGCAAAAGTGGGTCAGAAAGTTCAAAGACGGACGTACAGACGTCCATGACGAACAGCGTTCTGGTCAGCCTTCGGTTTCAGCCGAAACAATTGCAAAAGTGTAGCAAGAAATGCTTAAAGATCGGCGTGTGACAGTTCGCGAGCTGTGCGAACTTATCCCTGAAGTCAGTAAGACTACGATTGACAAGATTTTGACTGAACATTTGCATTATCGCAAGTTGTGTGCGAGGTGTGACCCCAAAATGCTCACCGAAGGCCATAAACGGCAACGTGTTGAAGCGGCCCACCGATTCCTGGAGCGCTATGCAGAACAGGGCGAGGAATTGTTGGATTCAATTGTCACTGGCGATGAAACCTGGGTACACTACACAACACCAGAAGCTAAAGAACGTTCTCGTCAGTGGCGGCATTCGAATTCGCCGGAGTCACAAAAGTTCAAACAAATATTTTCTGCCGACAAAGTGATGGCCAGTGTGTTCTGGGACAAAAGATGTGTTGTTGTGCGAGTTTATGTCTACCGGCACAACAATAAACGCCGCTAGCTACTGTGAGACTTTAAAATTCCGACGTGCCATTCAAAATCGAAGGAGGGGAATGCTGACGAAGGGAGCGATTTTTCATGACGACAACGCTCGTCCCCATACTGCACATGCAGCGGCTGATCTCCTGGCCCAGTTCGGATAGGACAGTCCAGACTTAGCACCTAGTGAGTATCATCTGTTTGCTGAGTTGAAGTCACACCTGGGTGGAACACGATGATTTGAAAAACGAGGCTGAGCGCTACCTGCGCAACTTGGCGGGAGAGTGCTATGACAAGGGTATACAAAAATTACCACAGCAAATCGATCGCAATGATGATTACGTTGACAAATAGCTGTAAGTTCCGCCTTTCCATCAATGTAACATTCATTGTCAATAAACATGTTTTATATATTAAATAAAATTGGAGACCTTATTTTACGGACACGCATTGTACATAGACGGTCTGAAAAAAGATAAAATAAAGTTACACGACATTTTAAAAGAATTTTTTATATATTTTTCAACATAGTCTCCTTGTAACTCTACACACTTCGCTCAGCGATGCTCCCATCTCTGTAACACGTCCAAATAGTACTCGGCGTTTTTCAACATAGTCTCCTTGTAACTGTACACACTTCTCCCAGCGATGCTCCCATCTCTGTAACACGTCCAAATAGTACTCGGCGTTTTTCAAAATAGTCTCCTTGTAACTCTACACACTTCTCTCAGCGATGTTCTCATCTCTGTAACCCGTCCAAATAGTACTCGGCGTTTTTCAAAATAGTCTCCTTGTAACTCTACACACTTCTCTCAGCGATGCTCCCATCTCTGTAACCCGTCCAAATAGTACTCGGCGTTTTTCAAAATAGTCTCCTTATAACTCTACACACTTCTCTCAGCGATGCTCTCATCTCTGTAACACGTCCAAATAGTACTCGACGTTTTTCAACATAGTCTCCTTGTAACTCTACACACTTCTCTCAGCGATGTTCCCATCTCTGTAACCCGTCCAAATAGTACTCGGCGTTTTTCAACATAGTCTCCTTGTAACTGTACACACTTCTCCCAGCGATGCTCCCATCTCTGTAACCCGTCCAAATAGTACTCGGCGTTTTTCAAAATAGTCTCCTTGTAACTCTACACACTTCTCTCAGCGATGTTCTCATCTCTGTAACCCGTCCAAATAGTACTCGGCGTTTTTCAAAATAGTCTCCTTGTAACTCTACACACTTCTCTCAGCGATGCTCCCATCTCTGTAACCCGTCCAAATAGTACTCGGCGTTTTTCAAAATAGTCTCCTTATAACTCTACACACTTCTCTCAGCGATGCTCTCATCTCTGTAACACGTCCAAATAGTACTCGACGTTTTTCAACATAGTCTCCTTGTAACTCTACACACTTCTCTCAGCGATGTTCTCATCTCTGTAACCCGTCCAAATAGTACTCGGCGTTTTTCAAAATAGTCTCCTTGTAACTCTACACACTTCTCTCAGCGATGCTCCCATCTCTGTAACCCGTCCAAATAGTACTCGGCGTTTTTCAAAATAGTCTCCTTATAACTCTACACACTTCTCTCAGCGATGCTCTCATCTCTGTAACACGTCCAAATAGTACTCGACGTTTTTCAACATAGTCTCCTTGTAACTCTACACACTTCTCTCAGCGATGCTCCCATCTCTGTAACACGTCCAAATAGTACTCGACGTTTTTCAACATAGTCTCCTTGTAACTCTACACACTTCTCCCAGCGATGTTCCCATCTCTGTAACCCGTCCAAATAGTACTCGACGTTTTTCAACATAGTCTCCTTGTAACTCTACACACTTCTCTCAGCGATGCTCTCATCTCTGTACCCCGTCCAAATAGTAGTCGGCGTTTTTCAAAATAGTCTCCTTGTAACTCTACACACTTCTCCCAGCAATGTTCCCATCTCTGTACCACGTCCAAATAGTACTCGGCATTTTTCTCTGCAAAATAATTCTTCACGAAGGTGATTGCTTCTTCGTTTGACGAAAATCTTGGTCCTCCGAGTGATATATTCAGATGAGGGTACAAAAGGAAGTCGCTTGGGGCTATATCTGGTGAGTGAAACAGTTCAAACTGTAATTCATGGATCTACGCCATTACAACCGCTGAGGTGTGAGACGGTCTGTTGTCTTGGTGAAACAGGATGTCCTTTTAATGAAAATGTGGCCGTTTTCCTGCAAGTTTTGCCTTCAGTTTGTCAAGTAATGATGCGTAGTATGGTCTTGTAATGGTTTTTGCTTTTTGAAGATAATCGATTAAAATAACTCCATGACTATCCCCCCCCCCCAAAAAAAAACAGTCGCCAATACTTTTCCAGCCGAAAAGAGCATTGTTTTGAGCCGGTCTCCCCTTGGCAGTCAACTGTTTAGACTATATTTTTGTTTCGGATGCATGATGATGTATCCGAGTTTCATCTACAGTAATTAATCGGTGCCAAAACTCGGAATTATTGCGCCTAAACAGCGCCAACGTTTTTGGTCTAAACAACATTAAAACATTAAGGAGGCGTGTTGTGTCTCTGTATTGTGACTTTGTGGGTTCGTAGAATTAAAAGTCCAATTTGCGTAGCAATACACTGTTCAATTCTCACGTGACAATATTACATCACATATACAACACCAAGGTCGATGACAATAACAAACAGTTTAGTCAACTTCCACTGTTGACAACACTCTTGTTACATGTTTTTACAACTTGCAACTCAACTCTTGGCCAGTCGTCGCCTCTTTAAATACCTCACTGATAATTTCTAGATTATTGGAAAGTAAACCAGAACCCGAACAGTCTCTATCAGTCAAGAAGTAACTAGACATTTCCATTTATATCAATTTGTTTGTTTCGGCAGACCTTTATCGGCATGCTATCTCTCTCTGCCGGGTCTTTGTTTTCACACTGCCCGCCTATCAGTTTCTTTTGTGTAAACGAGTCACGCGATCGTAGATACGAGTTTGCGACAATTTTTTTGTAAGGGAGAATTTTGTAATTTACGTCTTCCCAACGTTAATTCAGATCGGACGAAAGGGAGAAGGTGATTGTACGTTAACATTGGTGTGGCAGTTTTTGTCAAGGGTATGCTCCCCGTTGTAGCTTGTATAAACGGCTTCGTGACGACCCCCGATCCGTAGAATAAAGACTTTTCTGCTGCCATGAAACCCTGAGATCTTTAGCTATACTAAATTATAAGTATGCGTGATCAGAAAACTACAAATCATAATAACCATCCCTTTAAAACAAGTGACTACTTTTACTAAAACAGTTGCCTCATAATAAACAAGATCTATCGACCAGTATTTTCAGTTTCCTTTAGAGTGATTTACAAGCTAAACAGAAGCACTTTATTACTGTTCTGAAGGAGTTGATCCTTTCTAATAAGCATTTCAAGGACCTTACTAATTATGAATTAATTAGGAAGCATTAAAATAGTTTAATCATAACGAACACAATATCGTTAATTGGAGTCAATTAGTTTATTTGTTTCATTTACTTAAGTGTTTTTTGAAGATTAGTTTATTATTTCCTCCAACACATACAGTAAGTAGGCGAGCTTGGATGTGGAGACATACACGAAAATACAGTGCTGTTGGTTAAAATTGCAGCAAGAGAAGGGAAGTCATTAATGCAATATATTTATTACCATAAATTAGGTACACAAAAATAAACATATAATTGGTGCTACATATGTACAAATCTCAGCCAATTAAATGTAATACAAAATCAGGCCCTCAGGCTGTTTATAAGGATAGTAAAATCAGCAGCTTTAACAGCTCTTCAAGTTGCTACTAAGGATATGCCACTACAATATGAAAGATAAAAGGAAACCCTACAAATGTGTGAAAAACAATATAAACTATCTTACAATATGAACTATCTACAAATAAAAGTTAGGTATACTAACCAAATTAAAGCCCTGCAGCAAATATATAGTATATCTTCAGGGTAAAATAGAAAAAAACTACCTGCCCTTAGTGCCCACTGATCAACCAATAAATGTTTACGAAGAAAATCTGTTGGAATACATACACTCATAAAAGTGTACATCATAGAATTCTAAACTCCATTCCTATTACCCAGAAAGTGAGTGGTTCATATTTATATTGACGGACCACTAAATGATAAAAAGGAACAAACAGGCACCGGCATATTTACCTTTATTTTTAAAATTTGTTTACACACTGAAAATGTGTGCCGAGTCTGATCAAGTATGACACCTGGAAACAGTGTCTCGATACCCGTCAGTCTGTAAACAACTTTAAAAGTAATATCTGTTCAACCCTAAAATAATATGTATCTAAGATAACGAGTTAACACCTTCAGTATGTTCCAAAGGAGAACGGCCGCCGATATGACCATAGTAGTTAAAGGCGGGGTAAAAATGGAACAAGGAAAAAAAAAATATGTATCTAGGAACATTTCTGAAATCTGATATACTGGAAGAATTTTCCAGATGTTTATTCTTTACATATGAAACCAGTTTAACAAGTTTTGGGCTAAAGGTACCCGACATTATTTAATGAAACCTAATAAAAATGAGACAAAATTCGGGGAATTGTGGAGTACCACCGCATCCAGCCCCTAGTCCTAATTTCTCATCATTAGAATACCATCTATTTAGCTCCAGTGAGTGCGTGAGTGTGTGGTGTTTTAGGGCCCGTCGACAACAAGGTCATTTGGGCCCGAAGTCAACATTAAAACCTAAAAGCTACACTAATTAAGCTAAAAAGGTAAAATAAAATAAAAACACTCAACTATTAAAAGTACATAAAAAACTTATCCCAGTGCTAATAATTTAAAATCTCTAAAATTAATAAATATAAAACACAAGTCAGACTTGTTTATTAAAACCAATTTCAGTAACAAACCGCAGTGCCTTAACCACGGCCACTGGGTCGTCACCTTAAACACCGTGCAAGTTAGTCCCCAAGCCCAAAGACTGGCGAACGCGGGCGTACTGCGGGCAATCCAGCAATACATGCCGCATAGGGAGGCGTACTGCACATGGAGCACACACTGGGGCCGGTTCCCCTCTTAGCAAATGGCCATGAGTCGCTCGTGTGTGCCCGATTCTCAGCCGGGTGAGTATCACCTCGGCTCGCCGGTTATCCCTGCAGGAAGTTGGCCAGGGTTGTACGCTCTCCTTTATTGCCCGGAGTTGTGTGCCTTCCAAAGCTGTCCAGGATTGCTGCCAAGCAGGTAGGAGTTGGCGACGGAAAAAAACGTTGCACATCCTGGTATGGCACCGTAGTTGTTAAACTCCGGGGCAAACGGCAAGCGGACTTAGCAGCCGCGTCCGCCTCCTCGTTCCCTGAAATCCCCACAATGGCCGATTTCCCATGTTCAAGGATATTTTCAAAAAAAAACTGACGCAGCTGAAATGCTACTAAAATAAATCTGAATCCAAAACCCCACCTCTGTAGCGTGGGATAGGGTGTCTGTCTCATACTCAAGAAGTCCCGCGTTCGAAACCTAGACTCACTGATTTAAGAAAAATAATAAACAAAAGGAAAGTGGTAAGTCCATGGTACAGCAAACACTTCCGAAAGGAGGCTTATGGTATTTGCAAAAGTTAAATGCATTTGGAAGCGGGCCGTACTAGACACTCCAACCAATCCTAAACCTGCTCCTCCTACCAGCGCTGCCGAATGTGGTACACACATCCCACGCTCCTGAACTAAAAACATTATCTCATTAACTACCCTTGGATATTAATACTTAAAACTTACAGATCCAGATCTCATAATAAGAAAAAATATTTTCTGATCATGACCATACAAAAATCCTATCTCTACAATATTTAGAACGCGAGAGATGCATTCTTTATCTTTCATAAGATTATGGTTACCCAACATCCATTCATTCAACACTGATAAGTTCAAAAAGAACAACATTCCTTCCTGACAACACTTATCTCTAGCATAAATAAACAGTTCACTTAATGCACGCAGTTTGAAACAGACCGAGTTAATGTTCAATTCGTTTTTACAGTTGGCTGTGTTGTTTTGTTAAAGTGACTGGCATTGTTAAGTCGTGAGTCGAATTCGAGCTGAAATATTGTTCATATTACATTAAATTATTATTATACACATATCGTATCTCCAGTGTATCTGATCCGAGTGCGTGAACATGTCCACCACAAATGGGACAAGTGATTTTTCGATCAACAAACGTGAACTGCTTCATTCTTAGGGCAGAAAAATTATATTTAATATGAACAAATTTTTACGAACGCTCTCCAATCCAGGATATAGGGCAAGTGTAGATTTTTCAAAATCCATCAATTAACTCTAGAACCTTGTGGTGTAGGTAGTGTATACACAGTATCACGAAATTGTAGTGAAGCCGCTTCATCCTTAGAAAAAGAGAGCGTGCCTGTTTCAATCTCCGGGAAAAATCCATGAAGTCGGAAAGCGAGTTACTGGATTGCAAACCGTACTTGCTGTTCCACTAAATAAATAAATAAATAAATAAAATCTGAATATTCATAAATAAATAAATAAAATAAATAAATAAATAAATAAATAAATAAATAAATAAATAAATAAATAAATAAATAAATAAATAAATAAATAAATAAATAAATAAATAAATAAATAAATAAATAAATAAATAAATAAATAAATAAATAAATAAATAAATAAATAAATAAATAAATAAATAAATAAATAAATAAATAAATAAATAAATAAATAAATAAATAAATAAATAAATAAATAAATAAATAAATAAATAAATAAATAAATAAATAAATAAATAAATAAATAAATAAATAAATAAATAAATAAATAAATAAATAAATAAATAAATAAATAAATAAATAAATAAATAAATAAATAAATAAATAAATAAATAAATAAATAAATAAATAAATAAATAAATAAATAAATAAATAAATAAATAAATAAATAAATAAATAAATAAATAAATAAATAAATAAATAAATAAATAAATAAATAAATAAATAAATAAATAAATAAATAAATAAATAAATAAATAAATAAATAAATAAATAAATAAATAAATAAATAAATAAATAAATAAATAAATAAATAAATAAATAAAATCTGAATATTCTACCCCGGCACCCAGACAACTATACCGGGGCATATATCCAAATTTTCTCTTTATTTTTCCATAAAATCCTTACAAATGTTACAATTGTACAAATCTCTCAGAAAACTACTCTACAAAAATAAAATGAAATAAAATAACAGAAATAAACACAAAAAAAGCAAAAAACAAAAGAAAACAACTATAAAAATTACAAAATCCTTATTATCTAAATCTGCTAATTCTGTAGTCCACCATGGCCTCTGCCATCGCTCTCTCCCTCCGCTGCCCATGCAGTCAACTCCATTGTTAGATTATTCAATAATTCTTCCCGTCTTATCCTATTTTGTATTCTAGAACTCCTTCTTGGATCTTGTACTATTCTTCGCCTATTATCAACTCTTTCTCCTTTGAATATTTTTACCTCCCATGCTTTCTTACTTACAAAGTTAGTCAAAACTTGTAATTTATTTACCAATTGTTGATCTCGAATTATGTCATTTACGATATATCCTGCTAGCGCATGCCTCTCTTCTTGTTGGTGAATTGCATATCTTCCACATTCAAATACTACATGTTCAGGATTATCTTGTTTGTTACATAATTCACATATATCATTTTCAGTTTTATTGATTTTCTTCAAATAGGTCTTATAACGTCCGTGTCCTGTTATATAATGTATAAATCCCTTTGTTGGTTGAATAAAATTCAATTTTAATCTCTCTTTGACGTTCTGAAAAATTTCAAACACTCTTCTACCTTCTAGACTTTCTGTCCATTCATTTTGCCATTTATCTTTTAAACTATTTTTAATCACACAAGATTTGTTTGTTCTGACTCCAGTTATATTATAAACTTTTTCTAAGTTTCCTTTTTTCGCCCAAAATTTTGCGCCCTTCAATCTTATTAATAAATCAATCGGCCAAATGACTTGCTGTTCCACTGCTGTGACGTGTGTCAAGGTAAGATCTTACTGTTCTAGGAATATTTCATGTATTGTTTAACTACATAAAAATGGGTAGAACTTTAGCTGACGTGTAGAACGTGCTATGTACAGAACCTCTGTCCATACACGTACTACCCTTGCGAACAGCGCTACGCTTGAGCATTGGCACGCGGTCATATGACTAACTTCTGTGAGTGGTAGAGTGGTTGACAATGCAATGAAGATAGAATTAATTTTAACACTCTCCGAAGTAAGTCATATCAGACAATGAATGAAATGATATACAAATAAGTACAGGGTACATAGAGCTTAGAGTTACCAGACATTCATCTTTCAGGGTAAGAGAAAACCTCCAACGTTGTCATATCGAACGATGAATGAAATGATGTTCAAATAAGTACAGGGTACATAGAGCTTAGAGTTACCAGACATTCATCTTTCAGGATAAGAGAAAACCTCCAATGTTAAGTCATATCAGACGATGAATGAAATGATGTACAAATAAGTACAGGGTACATAGAGCTTAGAGTTACCAGACATTCATCTTTCAGGGTAAGAGAAAACGTCCACCGCTAAGTCATATCGGACGATGAATGAAATGATGTTCAAATAAGTACAGGGTACATAGAGCTTAGAGTTACCAGACATTCATCTTTCAGGATAAGAGAAAACCTCCAACGTTAAGTCATATCGGACGATGAATGTAATGATGTTCAAATAAGTACAGGGTACATAGAGCTTAGAGTTACCAGACATTCATCTTTCAGGATAAGAGAAAACGTCCAACGCTAAGTCATATCGGACGATGAATGAAATGATGTTCAAATAAGTACAGGGTACATAGAGCTTAGAGTTACCAGACATTCATCTTTCATAATAAGAGAAAACCTCCAACGTTAAGTCATATCGGACGATGAATGAAATGATGTACAAATAAGTACAGGGTACATAGAGCTTAGAGTTACCGGACATTCATCTTTCATAATAAGAGAAAACCTCCAACGTTAAGTCATATCGGACGATGAATGAAATGATGTACAAATAAGTACAGGGTACATAGAGCTTAGAGTTACCAGACATTCATCTTTCATAATAAGAGAAAACCTCCAACGTTAAGTCATATCGGACGATGAATGAAATGATGTACAAATAAGTACAGGGTACATAGAGCTTAGAGTTACCAGACATTCATCTTTCAGAATAAGAGAAAACCTCCAACGTTAAGTCATATCGGACGATGAATGAAATGATGTTCAACTAAGTACAGGATACATAGAGCTTAGAGTTAACAGGCATTCCTCTTTCAGGATAAGGGAAACCCCGGGTAAGACCCTATCCGATAAGTGTCCCTGAGGGAGATTCTAACTCGGGACCTATTGAACTTTAAGAAGTCACGCCATCTACATTACAGAGTAGGGGCATGTTCTGTATGAACACATTTAGAATGAAATTTATTAACATCCATAATTTGTAATGAGATATTTTCTACAGAGTAATACTTTTAGTGTCATAAATTAAGCAATGTCATGTATTAAGGACTGAGAAGGGAGTTCACCTTATGAATGTAGATTTGAGAGGACAACTGGTGGAATTCAAGACGTAAAAACTGCAGCAGTAATACGGACACTGATAGCCAGACTAGCTGCACTGAAAATTTAGTATTTAAATTGCCAATGGCCACTATATATGGATTTCTCTGCCAAGAGGGAATCCCAACACATGTATATATAATGTGCAGCAATGCTACCAACGTTTCAACTTCACAAAACAAGTAAACGCCGAACAGCGTGTGTCTCTTTTTTTGACGATACCGCAACGCTGGAAAGTTCAGCACTCCGCCGGCAGAGGCGACAGCGGCGAATATTTGGTTACAGGAACTTTGCTTCAGATGAAATTCACGCGAGAGAAGATTTCAGACACAGTCAGGATACGTTTTCTAATACTCAGCAAAATGCACGGTTTATTACGTCCCTCCTGAAACCTCCCATTTGATATTTAAAAGCTAAACTTCTATTTTGATGCTTAACTCGTACATTTTTTAGAATGTCTTAAAATTAAACAACCATATCCAGCCTATGAGCACAAATAAAAGTTCTGGTAATCTCACATGACCTTTCCAACCCACACCTGTACGAAATGTAGTTACAAAGTGTATAATTATATCAACCTCATATTTACGAGGGTGGTCTGAACAGTTTCCGACCTCAACATGTAGATGATAGCACTCGTTGTTCATCTGTTGACAGTTACCAAAGTTTCAGCCATTTTGGACACTCAGTTGTTATTTAACACTCGTTTGAGTAAATTGGTGTGATTGTTGTTATGAAAATGGACAAAATCGAGTATCGAGCTGTCATTAAATACGAGGTACGTAGAGAAAGTAACTTCTGTTTGGTAATAAAATTAAATTGTGTACAGATACAGAAAAATTATTTATTGCACAAAATTCTACAGCTCTTAAACTATTTTTCCACATAACTGCCGAAATTTGCAGAAATTTGTCATAGCGAGGCACAAGGTTTTGTATACCTTCTTCATAGAAGTTTGCCGCCTCTGTCTTCAACCAGTTGGAAACATTTTCTTTCAGCTCTTCGTCATTGTTGAAGTGTTGACCGCCAAGGAAAGATTTGAGATGCACATGTAGCTGAAAGTCGCTAGGAGCGAGGTCAGGGCTGTACGGGGTTGGTCTAATACGTCCCAGCCAAATACCTCTAGGATGATTTTCGTCTCATTTTCATTGTGTGATCGTGCGTTGTCGTGAATAAGCACAACACCTTTTTGGCAGCAGTCCTCGGCACTTTATCTGTCTTACGTGGCGCAATTTCCTAAGTGTTTCGCAATCAACATCTTTCATTGTTTGAGCACGCGGTAACAACTCAATGAGTATGATAACTTTCCGAGGTGTCAAGATTTGTTTCGGCTTAACCCTTGCGGGGGATTAGGTGTGCCTCCATTCCATTGATTGACGCTTACTTTCAAGGTTGTCGTAAGAAACCCAAGTTTCATCTCCTGTGGCTATCTGTGTCAGAAATTCTTCGCCGCCTCCATCATAATGGGTCAAAAACTGAAGTGCACTACCCATCCGTTTTGTTTTAAATGGCTCAGTAAGAATCTTTGGCAGCCAACGTGAGCAAAGTTTACGAAATTTCAGTTTTCGATAACAATTTCATGAACTAATGATCGTGAGATTTGGGGAAATTGCATAGCGAAAGCACTAATTGTAAATTTGCGGTTTTCCTGGAACTTGTCATCAATCACGTAAACCAGTTCTTCTGTCACCAAAGATGGACGCCCACTTCGTTCTTCATCGTGCACTTCACTACGTCCTTCATTAAACTGTCGGACCCGTCTTCTCACCATTGTATCGCTCATCACATTTTGTCCGTAAACACCGCAAATTTGCCGATAAATTTCAATTGGTTTCACTTTCCTAGCATTCAGAAAACGAATCACAGATCTGATTTTACAAGCGGCGAGATTTTCAATGAACACTGACATTGTAAACAAGCACAACAAAGGGTACGTGGCTGACAGCGATCTCACAATGGCGCACGTTTCTTCTCCTTGATACACAGCGTCTACCGCGCATGTGCAGCTGCAGCGGAGATAAGTTGATACAGAGGTGACTTTCTGGACGCCCCTTGTATATTTAAAACGGTTGAGAAGTAACGAGGCAGGGATATGTGAGTTTTGTAGAGATGAAGAGAGCACTGTTCATTACCTGAAAAAATGTAAGGAGTTAACAAATTACAGGAGAAAAATATGAGATAAGAAATGGGATAACGTGAGCAAAGAGGTAGTGGTGTGAGCTATGTTAACGAGGATGGGTGAAAAGAAAAATAGATGTATAGGAGTAATACTGACGATATAATAAAATTACAATCTGATCTGGATAATATCTATAAATGGAGCTTGGAAAACAAACTGCACTTCAATATTAAGAAATGCTCCTTTATGATATATACTAGAAGCAAGCAACACTTAAATTCTAAATATTATTTAAATAGTTCTCCACTTGTAAGGGTATATTCTGTCAGAGACTTAGGTGTTACCATGAACCAGAATTTCACTTTTAATAAACACATTATAAACATTACCAATGATTCCTTTAAGAAACTTGGTTTTGTGTTAAGGATCTGTAGGGACTTAAAAGATACTCAAGTTATGCTAATTCTCTACAAAAGCCTTGTCCGTAGTAATTTGGAATATGCCTCAATTGTATGGTCACCAATATATAAATGTCACAACAATCAAATAGAGAAGATCCAAAAAAGGTTCCTCAGATACTTACATTACAAAACTCACGGTGTTTTTACTTATAATCAGAACTTGCCTTATAGTCAACTGCTTAACGAATTCAAAACAGTCTCACTCTCTGATCGTAGAACAATAGCCGAACAATTATTTGTGTACAAACTCATAAACGGCTTGGTATCCACGGCTTGACAGAATATGTTTTAATGTCAGTTCTGCTAATTTTAGAAATCGTCAGCTCTTTCAATTTAAGACTCCCAAAACAGTATCCCATAAAAATTCTCCCGTTGTTAGGTTGTGTGCGAAATACAATAAACTCTCCACTAAAATAGAGCTGGATTTTAGTTTAACTTACGAGCAGTTTAAAAAACAATTAAATATGGGAATTATTTGCATGTGATTTTCAGTTGTATTGCATAATGAGTTTAACATTTGCAATTCTAGTCTTATATAGTAGTTTAATATGTTTCATTTTTAGTCTTAGTTTTTTAATATTTTATTCCATTAATTGCATTCTCTTTCTTTTATATTCAACTTTGATCAATTATTGTTTACTCTGTTGTATCACTTATTTGCTTGATTAGTATACAATTTGCAATGTCTTGTCTTCAATAATAGCTTAATATGTAGTGTATTTTTAGTTTGTCTGTATTCCTTTTTGTATTTCTGTTTTGCATTTAGTCAAACTTGTGTAATTAAATTGCATGTAGCTACTGTAATTGGAGCTTTGCTCTGTTGTAGCACAAATGTTTTAGAAAAAATTAAATTAAAAATTAAATATTAAATTAAATTAAATATTCTTATATAAGTTAAGAGAAAAGTGGATTAGGGTAAAAGAAGTGAAGGTCAAGAGGAAGTGACACCAAGCTGCTCAGGATAATCAAAGACATATGGCCAGGGGACCTCAGTCAATGAGTAAATCTTAGGTCAGCGATTTCATGTAGTTGTACAGGAGGTATAACAGTGATTGTTGGATGTTAAAGTAATTGTAGCTAAACTGTAACAGAAGCTACAAATAAATATCAAATATCAATATCATTATTTTTACTCGACATCAATAATGTCAAGGCAACAGGCATAAAAGTTTCGGCACAAATAAGAAAATAAACTTTCATAGTAATAATGAGCCTTGCTAAGCAGTTAACCCTTTCACCGATATGGACGTCATATGATGTCCAACTTAAAATGCCCCAAACCGATATGGTATAGACGTCCTACGCATACATGCATTTAATGCTCATTTAACGCAAATTATTTTAATCTTCCTATTTTACAATAAATTTAAATTAGTTTCATAAGGGATGTAAACGTACCCTTAAAGTTTTCTGTTTGAATTGTACACCTTCAAACCTGGATAAACACCCAAGAGCACATCTGTAGATTCACACCAAATAATATTGGTTTCCTTGCGAACTTCTTTTTCGCAACACACTAGACATTTTCGAAAAGGTTGCAACTTTTTTGGTTGTGGGTGGTATGCTTTTAGTAGTGTTTTCTCTCAAGTAGGAGGGGTGATGTCGTGGTGAATTTCTTACCCCTTACCTCTGAGTATTTTAATGCTCAATTAGGTTATGAGCTATTTATACACGCAGGTTCAGGTAGATGAATGTCTTGCATGAATTTACAGCTCTGAAAATTACTGGTTACATCCAATGGTATAAAAACACTTTTTTACCATTTAGCTGTTTCTCGTAAAGAGGTATAGCTTGTAATAGCTGATCCACATCACCCATATTTGACCCACCACTTCCCCCAAACAATGGAGTAGCTAACATGCCATCTGTAGACCAGTACACGTCACTGCTACCTACATATATCCCAAACATATCTTTCATAATCGCACAACAAACCTTCCAGATTTTCTACAGTAATATCAGAAGCCTGTATACATCATACTCAACCTAATTTATTTGCTACATTACCGGGATAAGCCATGGTTAACATTGAAATTTAACAATTTCAAATGTGTCATTCAGTTAGCTCTTGATAGCTATAAGAAATCACTCTGAACACACAGAGAACTAAAATACTGCGCGAAAACAGCAGCCTAAGGCTACCAGAAACCTTGGTTGAGAAACACTGTAATAACAATTGCTGACAGAGAGTTTTCTTTTCAGTGTAACGCAACATAATACTCGTATGATTATCGCTTGGTATAGCATAAATAAACTAGAATCTAAAACCTTGAACCGCAGAAGTCGCTTGCGTAGCTATACATACATTCGTTCGTATATACTATATACAAATGACTCAAATATTAGGCGCGCTCGGCGCAAAGAATGGCTTTTGCTACAGTGAAACAAAGTAGTAAATTTCAACGATTTATTAGTGTAGTCTCTGCTGTTTTGTTACTGTAGATGTATAATTCCTTTAACGGATTTAAACCAGTTTTTGTTTCGTTTAAATAACTTAATAAACACGGAAGATATGGAATTGTATTTATGATGCATTTTTACAGCATTTAACAATTTAAATGTCCTTTTCTGTTTACTGGGTATCCGTTTCCGGCCCCTGAAGGGTTTAAATAGTCATCGGCGAAGCGGTTAATGATGCGCGTTTAGTGTAAACAAGCGCCGGCAAGTAAGATAACTGAGGTAAAGGCCTCGCCGGCAAAGATTAAGTTACGCTTCTAGAATGCGATAGAACATTCGGATTACGTCATTAGATGCTTTGTTTTCCAGAAGCATTTAGTGATTGACAGAACAGTCTGGTAATCATGAGTGGGTGTATAAAAATAAGCCATGGCTAGTGATGAGACAGTTGTAAGCAAGAGTGAGTAAGCAGAGTTAGTTGTGTAACAAGAGTTGTGTGGTAAAGAGAGCTAAACTGGACGCAGTTATCATCGACCTTGGAAGACTGTGTTGTGTGATCGACATACCGACCCAGAAGAAAGTTAAATACCTTGGAGTGACATTAACCGAAAAGCTATCAACCTGTACGCATTACTAAAACAAACTTCAAGAGGCAAAAGCAGCAACATCATGCCTAAGGCTCTTGGCGAAAATAGGAAAGGAAGGACTAGCCCCAAGCACCCTAACACAGATCTACAAAACCATAATTAGACCAACACTTACCTACGCTGCAATCAGCTTATGGCCCATCACCACGCAAAATACAAAAGACAGAATATCCGGATATGAACGGAAATGCCTACGCATAGCAATAAAGCTACCACCATGGTCCAGGAGCAACGAAGTCTATGAAATAGCAAGATCTACAAGTATAGAAGAAACGATAAGAAAGAATACCACCAAATACATGGACAACGCAAAGGACCGAACCCTTAGACAGAACATCATTGACGCCGCAAGGAATTATAAGCAAAGCCAGATGCATCAGAGTAAGAATTTAAGCGACCCTCCTCTAACAACCATCATTAAACAGTACGAACAAGAAAAAGAAGAAGAACAGAAAATACAACAGCACCTACGACAACTTCTGTTATAACCTAGGAAAACTCATCTGACGACCTACGGATACATTTCTAACTATGTAGATTATCCTAGAATATGGTCAAATTCAAAGTAAAAAAAAAATTAAAAAAATAAAAATAAAAAATAATAATACGAGGGCTATCCAGAAAGTAGATTACGTTTTCGTCTGTTTCCGCTAGGGGTGGGGCTAGCGCGGCCATCTTGGGGTCAGAGCGTTGCGCAGCTCAGTCGGCATCTAGCCGTGCTAGTGAGAGGTTCGTGCTGTGCTCCGTTCAGATACTGTGACGGTTTGAAATGTCTGCGTTAATTGAAAATCCTGCGAGCTGCGAGGTGCATGCAGTAATAAGGTTTCTGACTGCAAAAAACTGTAAACCGAGAGAAATCTATCGGCAGCTTTGTGAAGTGTATGGGGACAACATTATCACTGAAGGTGGAGTGCGTCAGTGGGTCATCAGATTTAAAAATGGCCGAACCAATGTTCACGACGAAGATCGAAGTGGGAGACCCAGCATAGTGACTGCCGAACTTGTCGAAAAAGTCGATGCTAAAGTCCGTGAAAATCGAAGGTTCACAATAACGGAACTTTCTTTGAGTTTTCCACAAATTTCGCGAAGTTTGTTGCACGAAGTCATCAGCGAAAAGCTTGGTTACCACAAGTTTTGTGCAAGATGGATTCCAAAAATCTTGACAGAGGACCACAAAAATCAGCGAATGGCTGCAGCGTTGAACTTTTTGGACGTTTACCATAAGGATGGTGACTCTTTACTCGATCGCATCGTTACTGGTGACGAAACATGGGTGAAACACGTGAACTGTGAAACGAAATTGCAATCAATGCAGTGGGGGCGCACAAGTTCTCCCCAAAAACCCAAGAAATGCATGCAAACAATGTCGGCAAGGAAGATGATGGCGACTGTTTTTTGGGACAGAAAAGGTGTGATTTTGGTGGACTTCCTGGAAAGAGGCACTACAATAAACTCTCAAAGGTATTGCCAAACTCTCCAAAAACTCAGAAGAACCATTCAAAACAAGCGCAGAGGAATGTTGAGCTCTAAGATCTTGTTGATTCACGACTACGCCCGGTCCCACACGGCAAATGTCACTCGTGAAGTTCTTGAATCTTTTAAGTGGGAGTTGTTTCCTCATCCGCCGTACAGTCCCGACCTGGCACCGAGCGACTTCCACCTATTCCCAGCAATGAAGAAGTGGCTGGCTATGCAGCGTTTTGATGACGACGCACAGCTGCAAGAAGAGGTAACGAAGTGGTTGAAGGCGCAGGCGGCCGAATTTTTCGACGAAGGAATTTCCAAGCTCGTACATCGCTACGATAAATGCCTTAATTTGAATGGTGACTATGTCGAAAAGTAGTATTTGAGTGTGGCTTTCATCTGTATATAATAAAATTTGTTTCCTATACTTTGTTTACTTTTTATTCCAAAACGTAATCTACTTTCTGGATAGCCCTCGTAAATAAAAAATATATATAACAATAATAATAATAATGATAATGATAATGATAGTGATAGTGATGGTGATGGTGATGGTGATGGTCATGGTCATGGTCATGGTCATGGTCATGGTCATGGTCATGGTCATGGTCATGGTCATGGTCATGGTCATGGTCATGGTCATGGTCATGGTCATGGTGATGGTGATGGTGATGGTGATGGTGATGGTGATGGTGATGGTGATGGTGATGGTGATGGTGATGGTGATGGTGATGGTGATGGTGATGGTGATGGTCGTGGTCGTGGTCGTGGTCGTGGTCGTGGTCGTGGTCGTGGTCGTGGTCGTGGTCGTGGTCGTGGTCGTGGTCGTGGTCGTGGTCGTGGTCGTGGTCGTGGTCGTGGTCGTGGTCGTGGTCGTGGTCGTGGTCGTGGTCGTGGTCGTGGTCGTGGTCGTGGTCGTGGTCGTGGTCGTGGTCGTGGTCGTGGTCGTGGTCGTGGTCGTGGTCGTGGTCGTGGTCGTGGTCGTGGTCGTGGTCGTGGTCGTGGTCGTGGTCGTGGTCGTGGTCGTGGTCGTGGTCGTGGTCGTGGTCGTGGTCGTGGTCGTGGTCGTGGTCGTGGTCGTGGTCGTGGTCGTGGTCGTGGTCGTGGTCGTGGTCGTGGTCGTGGTCGTGGTCGTGGTCGTGGTCGTGGTCGTGGTCGTGGTCGTGGTCGTGGTCGTGGTCGTGGTCGTGGTCGTGGTCGTGGTCGTGGTCGTGGTCGTGGTCGTGGTCGTGGTCGTGGTCGTGGTCGTGGTCGTGGTCGTGGTCGTGGTCGTGGTCGTGGTCGTGGTCGTGGTCGTGGTCGTGGTCGTGGTCGTGGTCGTGGTCGTGGTCGTGGTCGTGGTCGTGGTCGTGGTCGTGGTCGTGGTCGTGGTCGTGGTCGTGGTCGTGGTCGTGGTCGTGGTCGTGGTCGTGGTCGTGGTCGTGGTCGTGGTCGTGGTCGTGGTCGTGGTCGTGGTCGTGGTCGTGGTCGTGGTCGTGGTCGTGGTCGTGGTCGTGGTCGTGGTCGTGGTCGTGGTCGTGGTCGTGGTCGTGGTCGTGGTCGTGGTCGTGGTCGTGGTCGTGGTCGTGGTCGTGGTCGTGGTCGTGGTCGTGGTCGTGGTCGTGGTCGTGGTCGTGGTCGTGGTCGTGGTCGTGGTCGTGGTCGTGGTCGTGGTCGTGGTCGTGGTCGTGGTCGTGGTCGTGGTCGTGGTCGTGGTCGTGGTCGTGGTCGTGGTCGTGGTCGTGGTCGTGGTCGTGGTCGTGGTCGTGGTCGTGGTCGTGGTCGTGGTCGTGGTCGTGGTCGTGGTCGTGGTCGTGGTCGTGGTCGTGGTCGTGGTCGTGGTCGTGGTCGTGGTCGTGGTCGTGGTCGTGGTCGTGGTCGTGGTCGTGGTCGTGGTCGTGGTCGTGGTCGTGGTCGTGGTCGTGGTCGTGGTCGTGGTCGTGGTCGTGGTCGTGGTCGTGGTCGTGGTCGTGGTCGTGGTCGTGGTCGTGGTCGTGGTCGTGGTCGTGGTCGTGGTCGTGGTCGTGGTCGTGGTCGTGGTCGTGGTGGTGGTGGTGGTGGTGGTCGTGGTCGTGGTCGTGGTGGTGGTGGTGGTGGTGGTGGTGGTGGTGGTGTGGTGGTGGTGGTGGTGGTGGTGGTGGTGGTGGTGGTGGTGGTGGTGGTGGTGGTGGTGGTGGTGGTGGTGGTGGTGGTGGTGGTGGTGGTGGTGGTGGTGGTGGTCGTGGTGGTGGTCGTGGTGGTGGTCGTGGTGGTGGTCGTGGTGGTGGTGGTGGTGGTGGTGGTGGTGGTGGTGGTGGTGGTGGTCGTGGTGGTGGTCGTGGTGGTGGTCGTGGTGGTGGTGGTGGTGGTGGTCGTGGTGGTGGTCGTGGTGGTGGTCGTGGTGGTGGTCGTGGTGGTGGTCGTGGTGGTGGTCGTGGTCGTGGTCGTGGTCGTGGTCGTGGTCGTGGTCGTGGTGGTGGTGATGGTCGTGGTCGTGGTGATGGTGATGGTGATGGTGATGGTCATGGTGATGGTCATGGTGATGGTCATGGTGATGGTCATGGTGATGGTCATGGTGATGGTCATGGTGATGGTGATGGTGATGGTCATGGTGATGGTGATGGTGATGGTGATGGTGATGGTGATGGTGATGGTGATGGTGATGGTGATGGTGATGGTGATGGTGATGGTGATGGTGATGGTGATGGTGATGGTGATGGTGATGGTGATGGTGATGGTGATGGTGATGGTGATGGTGATGGTGATGGTGATGGTGATGGTGATGGTGATGGTGATGGTGATGGTGATGGTGATGGTGATGGTGATGGTGATGGTGATGGTGATGGTGATGGTGATGGTGATGGTGATGGTGATGGTGATGGTGATGGTGATGGTGATGGTGATGGTGATGGTCATGGTGATGGTCATGGTGATGGTCATGGTGATGGTCATGGTGATGGTCATGGTGATGGTCATGGTGATGGTCATGGTGATGGTCATGGTGATGGTCATGGTGATGGTCATGGTGATGGTCATGGTGATGGTCATGGTGATGGTCATGGTGATGGTCATGGTGATGGTCATGGTGATGGTCATGGTGATGGTGATGGTGATGGTGATGGTGATGGTGATGGTGATGGTGATGGTGATGGTGATGGTGATGGTGATGGTGATGGTGATGGTGATGGTGATGGTGATGGTGATGGTGATGGTGATGGTGATGGTGATGGTGATGGTGATGGTGATGGTGATGGTGATGGTGATGGTGATGGTGATGGTCATGGTGATGGTCATGGTGATGGTCATGGTGATGGTCATGGTGATGGTGATGGTCATGGTGATGGTCATGGTCATGGTCATGGTCATGGTCATGGTCATGGTCATGGTGATGGTGATGGTGATGGTGATGGTGATGGTGATGGTGATGGTGATGGTGATGGTGATGGTGATGGTGATGGTGATGGTGATGGTGATGGTGATGGTGATGGTGATGGTGATGGTGATGGTGATGGTGATGGTGATGGTGATGGTGATGGTGATGGTGATGGTGATGGTGATGGTGATGGTGATGGTGATGGTGATGGTGATGGTGATGGTGATGGTGATGGTGATGGTGATGGTGATGGTGATGGTGATGGTGATGGTGATGGTGATGGTGATGGTGATGGTGATGGTGATGGTGATGGTGATGGTGATGGTCATGGTGATGGTCATGGTCATGGTCATGGTCATGGTCATGGTCATGGTCATGGTCATGGTCATGGTCATGGTCATGGTCATGGTCATGGTCATGGTCATGGTCATGGTCATGGTCATGGTCATGGTCATGGTCATGGTCATGGTCATGGTCATGGTCATGGTCATGGTCATGGTCATGGTCATGGTCATGGTCATGGTCATGGTGATGGTCATGGTGATGGTCATGGTCATGGTGATGGTGAAGCCATCTGCCTCTCCCAAACAAATAATGTTCTGCCTGAAGAGGGCGAAATAAGCCCTAAAGCAGCCTTGGGTGTAAGTAGACCCAGAATCCCCCTACCCACCCACCACCTGTGTTGTGTGATGTAATGTTGTTACGTGAGAATTGAATAGTGTATCTCTACGTAAATAAAGAACATTTAGAACTTCAGCAAATTCGACTTTTAATTCTCCGAACCCAAAAAGTTACAATATTCATAAACATTTACAATAAGAAAACGAGAAGTGACTGCCGCAGAAGTTATATACTCTCGTTAAAATTAAATTCTGTCAGTTTTCAGACATATCAGTAGCAGAAATGTGATTCTCCTTTATCATTATAAATGGTTTAGTACGTAATAAAAGCCATTATATGTTTTCAAACTGAACGATAACATCCTTTCATTTAATCAATAGCTTGTTATGAATTCCACTTTAATTATATATTTTCCGGCAGTTATTTAAAAACCAATAAATTGCCCATACATTATCTTTCCAATTTATCCAATAAATTTCAATCGGGGAAGTTGTTCCTTTCATAACGATATTAAACTAGGCGTTACTGCGGAATAACAATTACTCTGATATATTCGCAGCTTACACCAATTCTCTTGATATGGAAGTAGTAAAAAGGATTACCGATTTACATTATTCATACAGTCGTAAAAAATAATTTTATATTAATGGACATTGGAAGTGATTCTAATTTATCGTCCAGGAATCCGTTATACATTTGTTCCAACATACTGCTTCGTTTATAATTAACAGATACTCGACAAAATACTAACAGATGGTTTTATCTCACGTATTCATTTGTATTGTTACGAGATTCTACGTCATTTAGTTTATGACATCAGTTTACTGTTTAATAATGTGGATACCACGTGCAGGTGACCAGATGTGCACTTGACTGCCTAAACTAATCTGAGTCAGTCAGACCCTGAGTAGGAGTTAGGATGTTTGGAGAAATATGATAATTCTGTGACTTTGTGGGTTCGTGAAATTAAAAGTCCAGGTTACAAACACTAAAAATTGCTCTTTATTTCCATAGAAACACATTTTGTCAACCTTTACAGTAGCAGAATTACGTCACATACACATACATCTTTGAAGGTTATCTACCACAAAAGAAGGCACCTGTACAGCTGTTCACGCACACGCGTCCAATCACAAACTGAGTACTAGTGGCGGCGGCTGCTATTCCAGAAATTCGTGGAATGTTCTCAATCAAGAGGGCGCTAGAAGAATGACGAACACTACACATCTCCTTCCCCCAAAGTTTTGATAGACATTTATCTCCGCACTGCACTGTCCCTCCAATTGGGCTCGTCCCTAGCGCCGCCTTGCCTCAATACTGACTTTTGGAAAACATTTATACAGATTGTTTCAGAACGACACTGAATGATTATATCCGTTTCGTAGTTTATAACTTAACTAGTCCAAATTTCGGTGTCGCAGCTTCGAAGTTCTGTTAGGTATAATTTTATGTAGCATTAAATATTACATTATTTTGTGATTAGGCAGCGCGGGAAACACTGGCGTACGAACCAGCCACGAAAACAAAAACATTACTCCTTGCTGTTTATCAGTGACCCTAGTCTACCTTTCAGGTAATGAGACAAATGACAGTTACTTGTGAAAAAGTCGACTAATAACTCGGACAGTTGAAGGTCGCTCTTCAGTGTAAAACTACACATTCCGTCCTAACAGAGAGGATTTTGCGTGTACTTAGATAACAAATCCAAGCAATATGGAGCGATATACGAACGTCGAAATGACGGATATGGTTTTGATGTATGAAAGAGCTGAAGGGAGTTCAACGATCGCACGATTAATTTAGTTTAATTAAAAATATGAATTGTAAAAATAGTCACATCAATGATAATATTTATTTGTTTAGCTTCAGTGCGTTTTGTTATGATCTGAATTGTACAATACTTTCAACCACTTACTGCAAATATTGTCACCCAATTATCGGAAAGCCCGAATTATTGGCGGTAGTAAAGACCTTGGAGCACTTCCACAAGTACCTGTACGGTCAGCCATTCCACCTGAGGAGTGATCATTCCGACCTAACCTGGCTATTGAGCTTTAAGAACTTGGAAGGCCAGACAGCACGTTGGGTCCAGTGGCTGCAGGAGTACGACTTCACCTCGGAACATCGTAGAGGGAAGAGCCACGGTAACGCAGACGCCATGTCCCGAAGACCCTGTCCAGAAGAGTGCGGCCAGTGCACAAGAGTGGAAGAGAAGGAGCGTGCCGCAGCAATCCGAGTAGTTGTGGCAGTGCCTTGTGGACGGCTGGGATAGCGCAGGCCTGAGGAGGGAGCAGCTGGCGGACGCAGACTTGGTGCCACTCTTGAGGGAAGTGGAGGCAGGGACGAGACCAACCTGGGAGGACATCGCACCGAGGAGCGCCACCTACAAGTCGTACTGGGCCCAATGGGACTCGTTGAACATCAGAGAGGGCGTGCTGTTCCGGTATGGGAGTCACCCGATGGGAAGACGCAGAGACAACAGTTGGTACTTCCCCGGAGTAAGGTCCCGGAAGTCTTGAAAGAAGTGCACGCAGGTACTTCAGGAGGACACCTGGGAGCGAACCGAACGATTGACAAACTACGGCAGCGCTACTACTGGCTGAGACTCCGAGCAGATGCTGAGAGGTGGTGCCGTCAGTGTCACGTGTGCGCGGCAAGTCGCGGCCTCCAGACTAGGAGCCGGGGTCGCATGCAGCAGTACAACGTCGGAGCGCCATTCGAACGGATCGCCGTTGGCATTGCTGGACCGTTTCCAGTTTTCGACCGAGGCAACAAGTACCTAACGGTGGTCGTGGACAAGGGCCGTATCGGGTGGTGAAGAGGATAAATGACGTGGTCTACCGCAACCAGAAGGTGCCCCGAGGAGAGATGTTGGAGGTACACCTGGATCGTCTAGCCTGCTACGATGGTGCTGTTCGGGACCAAAGGCATGGGGGCTACACCCACCCATTAATCTCAGTCACTTACTGAGGGGATGATTAGGGAAGTGTCACTTGTCGCTGGCCACCTCATCCCCACTCCCCTGCCGTCTGGAACCTTTGCGGAAACGAGAGACTTCTGGAAAAACAGTGATATTCTTATAAACAGGGCTGCAATGAGTGAGTTGAGTCAGTTCTTGGCAAGCAGCGTAGCAGCGCCGTGCTAGTGAACGGACGAGATGACTGTGTACGTGCGTCGGAGGAGTTTACGTAATTGCGAGTGCAAGTGGAACTGTAACGGACGAACTGGTGAATCGTAATTGTGTGCATTACGTAATCCTGTGTAATTGGCAAGTGTTCAACTGTAAGTCGATGGAAATAAAAAACATTTTTGAGTTGTGCAATTGGACTTTTTATTTCACGAACCCACAAAGTCACAATATCAACAACTTGCTTTTAGTTACAAATGCTTTATTTAGTATTATCAAACACGTGAAATAAAATGCCTGTCTCATTGTATAAGCCATTTAGTTTTGGTTAATTTATCTACAATTCTTTGATGTTGCTTTCTGATCTGTTTATCATTTAATACTTCCATCCTCAACCTTACTAACATTAACTTTCCTCTAAAAGGTATGTTACATATGTCCACCAGCTTATTTATCATCATGGACTGCTGAAACGGAATTTTGGAACACGTTAAACATTCATAAGTAATAACTAAGCAATAACTTCTTTATTGCGGTTTCATAAGTCAAAGAAATTCTTAATAGTAGCAAACTACTGCGGAGTATGTCGGTATGTTTACAAATAACTACAGCACGCGGTACGGCGTGTGACCTATACCTCCGAACTCCGACAGCGTGAGGCACGCGTCGTTGTTGCTGTCAGGACCTAATCAACACTCATTCTGGAACACCTTTGTTTGGCTGTATTTCCGGTAAAAACGATCTATATGTGTCACATAGACCTCAGCAACCACTTCTATATGTTCAGTGTTGTTTTGAAACACCCTCTATAGCGTTTTGTAGCGTGGAATTGCCGACTTGGCACTACGACGCCATATTGGAAGTAACAGCACATATTCAAGGCCTGCATATTTCTCCAGTCTTGGTTCAGTCTAGGTTGCTTCTTCCGTAGATCTTGCTGATCTTAGAATCAGGTTGGTCATGTCGCCCTTTTTGGTGGACTCTCTACACGCATCCACGAGTTAAGGCCTTACGGATCTTTGACATAATAATGCAAATATTTTCAAATTTTCAACCTTAAGTCTCCTAAAGACTTAGGGAGTCCCTTGTACTTCAAGTTAACAATTACGACATAGTAAATTGCCATATTATAGAAAGCGGTGTTTTACTGCATTCGATCTATGTATTTGTCTCTAATCTTGCTTCTACTTTGCTCTACCACTTAGATCAACAATCATGTCAGGTATCAACAAGTCATGTATATAAAACATTTGACTATCACTTAAAGTCTACTGTATTCCCTTGCTTATCTTGAAGTAGATAGAGCAATAACTCTTTGTACAAGAGTAGAGAAAGTCATATATATAAAACATTTGACTATCACTTAAAGTCTACTGTATTCCCTTGTAACTACAATAAGTTAATGTTTATCTTGAAGTAGATAGAGCAATAAGTGTTTGTACAAGAGTAGAGAAAGTCATGTATATAAAACATTTGACTATCACTTAAAGTCTACTGTATTCCCTTGTACCTACAGTAAGATAATGCTTATCTTGAAGTAGATAGAGCAATAACTCTTTGTACAAGAGTAGAGAAAGTCATATATATAAAACATTTGACTATAACTTAAAGTCTACTGTATTCCCTTGTAACTACAATAAGTTAATGTTTATCTTGAAGTAGATAGAGCAATAAGTGTTTGTACAAGAGTAGAGAAAGTCATGTATATAAAACATTTGACTATCATTTAAAGTCTTCTGTATTCCCTTGTAACTACAATAAGTTAATGTTTATCTTGAAGTAGATAGAGCAATAAGTTGTGTACAAGAGTAGAGAAGGTCATGTGTATAAAACATTTGACTATCACTTAAAGTCTATGTTTTTCCCTTGTAACTCCAATAAGATAATTTATATTTAGATTAATATATCATAATTAGGGCAATAAACGTCTAAGTTTTTATAACCCTGTACAAATTATCCTTCCAAACTTTTAGAATATTCCAAGTGAAATATGCCTATTGATATTTTGTTTTGAATTTTGTGTATTTTTGGTTACTGTGTACGTAAGAATGAAAGTAATACACAAGGCTGACGTCCCTTGGAATTAACCCCGTAATATCCGATAGTTGAATGTCAGTAACGACCGAGAGTTGCCCGTTACTGTCGCCTTTACCCTACCCTTCCTGCATGACTGCTTACCAGAAGCCTGTTCCAATTCTAATCAGTGCTGAGGAAGGATATGTGACGGTTAAAATTAATATCGAACGGTGGCGTGCTCATGACGGCCATTTGGGAGCACGCAACACATGAAAAGTTATTGTGCTTTATTGGAGTGATGGCTACGAGATTGTCCGAATGTAATTAGCTCTATTACTTTCCTGCAGCACTGGGCGACAGCACACTGATATATTTCCACGGCAGAATTTCAATCTACCAACTGCATAACACTTAATTCTGGCAGGATTATGTAAAACCCATCTTGTGCATTGTTCCACTTTTCGTCCGGAGCTTTGAATCGAACGGACCTTCGTGCTGGACAGCTGCAGGAAAACTTAACTCTCCGCTCCCAGTATGTGTTGTGTCATCTCCTGAAAATTGGCTTTATGGTCGTTATCAAAACAATGCTTTGCTGGTCCAGACTTCTCAGGTTGCATTAAACGAATGCTCCATTCATGTTCGTTTATTCTGGTATTGAAGATCCTTCCGGTTTGTCCTATATACGTTGTCTCACACTCACAGGGAATGCGGTACACTCCCAGCTCTATGGTCATTATCAAAACAATGATCTGTCAGTCCAGACTTCTCAGTTTGTATTAAACGAGTGCTCCGTTCATGTTCGTTTATTCTGGTAGCGCGCTCCTTCCGGTTTGTCCTATATACGGTGTCTCACATTCATAGAGAATGCGGTACACTCCCGGAACGCGGTAAACTCCAGTTTGTCTTTCTCTAATCTCAACAGATGTTTAAACTTCGAGGTGACTTGTGGAAGGTCATGATGTTGTATTTGGCAAAAGTTCTACTGATTCTGCCGGATAGATTGTCGGTAAACGGGATGTAGGCTGTAGCGGTAGGTTTATCTGACGTTTGCTGTATTACAGGTTTACCTTTCCTAGCTTTGGTGATCGAGGATACTGATTCTGCCGGATAGATTGCCGGTAAACGGGATGTGGGCTGTAGCGGTAGGCTTATCAGACGCTTGCTGTATTACAGGTTTTCCTTTCCTAGCTTTGGTGATCGAGGCTGCTGATTCTGTCGGATAGATTGTCGGTAAACGGGATGTAGGCTGTAGCGGTAGACTTATCTGACGATTGCTGTATTACAGGTTTACCTTTCCTGGCTTTGGTGATCCAGGCTGCTGATTCTGTCGGATAGATTGTCGGTAAACGGGATGTAGGCTGTAGCGGTAGACTTATCAGACGATTGCTGTATTACAGGTTTACCTTTCCTAGCTTTGGTGATCGAGGCTAATGATTCTGCCGGATAGATTGCCGGTAAACGGGATGTAAGCTGTAGCGGTAGACTTATCTGACGATTGCTGTATTACAGGTTTACCTTTCCTGGCTTTGGTGATCCAGGCTACCGATTCTGCCGGATAGATTGCCGGTAAACGGGATGTAAGCTGTAGCGGTAGACTTATCTGACGATTGCTGTATTACAGGTTTCCCTTTCCTAACTTTGGTGATCGAGGCTGCTGATTCTGCCGGATAGATTGCCGGTAAACGGGATGTAAGCTGTAGCGGTAGGCTTATCTGACGCTTGCTGTATTACAGGTTTCCCTTTCCTGGCTTTTGTGATCGAGGGTTCAACGTCATATTCGGAGTAGCCGTTTTGACGGAATGTGAGTCTCAACTGCTTTAACTCTTGTTTTAAGTGGCTGGGTTCATTCCTATTTTCTAGTCTCCATGTATCACCTATTTCTATTTCTTCTATACTTCTTTCTTCTTCTGACCGCGATCCTTTCCTGCTTCCCATGTGTTGATGCATACATACCTTTAGGATTTCGTCGTGTTGGATTGATAGAGTCGACATGATAAACTTAATGTCATAGCCGGGAACCACATATCTACTGGTTTCCGTCGGTTAGCTCTTACCCATTGAGCTACCATATCCGTCATGACATTAAATTCTCCAATTGACTCATATATACTTTCCCGGTAGACCACTAGGTTTCTCATATTCGAGATACACAACTTGTGGTGACTTACAATTGTAAGATCTGTGGTTCAAATCTTTTCCTATATACGGCTAGTGTTATGGAATGAATAATTTCCGTTAATTAACCTAAATAATAAAAGTTAAATGATGAAGCAGGGGACTAAGTACTTACAGGTACTTGATAATAAGTCGACACAATAATGAGTATTAATAAGTCGATATAAGTCGCCACAAACGGTGTATCTCGGATACAAGTGCCCTTAGTAGTTTACCGGGGAAATACTTGAGTCAAATGGAGAATTTGATGTCATGGTGTCAAATTGGCTGTGGTAGCTCAATGGATAAGGGCCACTGCACGGAAACCAGATCCGTGTTTTAAATTCCAGGCGTGACTTTGGGCTTTCATTTCGACCCTATCTTTTGTCAGCCATTTATGTCAATTGTTTAAGGAATTTCTCAATTACTATGCATTTTCTCTTGGTTTTGCCTAATTCTAATGATGTTACTTCGCCTGGAGAAGGTAGTCGCTTTCGTATATCTGGTCTATTTTATTATTTATTTATATTTCTACAGCATGTTTCACATTTCGCTTACTAGTGTGTGATACATTCTCTCTAAACATTTGTATGGCGTATCAAATTTGAGTTGGCATATTCTTATTCCTGATATTGCTGCCTTTCCTTTGCTACACCTTTCTGAAGAAGAACCTGTTTCACTACTTGGTAATGAATAATATACGTGATATGCA